>JARYGA010052167.1:0-14616 GCA_030545235.1 Helianthus tuberosus | reverse complement strand
ATATTTACAGACAATCTTTTAGCGAGTTTCGAGGGTAAGAGAATCATATCAATGTACGGTCATGCCAAAACGCTCTTGTTGTTCAATTAGTTCACATTAAGATAAGCATCCTATAACGATTATCGGTATTGTTGTCCACAAAAGCTCAACTTATCAGATGTAATCATGGCGAGGGGATACGATTAGTGTATGATTTATACTTACAGACCGGTGTTCATCCACACACGACACATTCCCGTATCAAGGTATGCACGAGAGTTCATCTTACCGGCGAGTATACCGTTTATCATCCATTTGACCGTATAAAAGATGTGAAAAACTCACTTATTTTGATTTGAAAACGAGCCCTAAGTGATAGAATCACTTATTGATGAGGAACTTGATTTTCAGATGCATGATGTTGGATCGATGTATGACCCTAACGAGTCAATCAGAAGAGTTTACAATCTATTTCAAAGGCGGAATCAGAGAAATAGACGTGTAACAACTTGATTCCTGTTAATTATCTTCTTATTAATGATTCCAAAGCTTTTGCAGATCGTTTAACAAACTGGCAGCACCTCGGCTCTGAATCGGAAAAGTTACAAATGAACTAGCAACACACCTATTTATAGTGAGTTAATTCCGTTTGAAAGTGGCATGACCATTTCAAACGAAATCACATTGTCTAATTTCGCTTGAAATGGTCAGTGGCCATTTCATGCGAAATTACCCACTTTTACACAAAACCTAGTTTCTAACCTGCTGTGTGCTAGCTGATCCTATCTAGACATAAGACTCTATAAAGACGAAGTTAACAGACATTTGTGCACCAACACATGAGGGCACAGGAGCAAGTCCGTGAACAGGTCAGTACGAACGTACAGCAAAGAGACGAACTTGACTCCCGGATAAATATGATAGAATATCACTTATTTTGTTTGGACATGTGATTGTTGATCACTTATTGAGGTCGAATGCAATATGTACACGTATGTATGGTATCATGGAAGATCTAGACTTCGTCTCCGTTATGTTTTTCGGTAAAAGAAACAACCATGATACCCAGATGATAAACAGCATAAAGACCGAATATCTCAGAACTTCGGCAATCAATCAAACGAAATTTCGGTACTAAGACCATATGCCAATGTGTGGTTCCCACCGGGTCTTCAGTCGATTTAGGATTTATATCACCCTGCACACTTTAATCTGATTGTGAGCCTACCGATACATCTTATATAGAGCTGCTTAACATATTTTTCATTTTCAAGTTCATTTCAAAAGAGGTTTAGACAGACCACTGATGTACTATCATTTTCCCTTTTTCTCGCCAGGAAACTCATTTTTGTTTTTCCAATGCTTTTGCGTTTTGAAATTTTTCGATGTTTTTGAATTTTCATATTTGGATTTACTCCCCCTAAAATCAACAAACTAAGATAAATTAAAAAAAAACAAAGGTATTTACAAAAACGATTTTCCGATGTCGATTAACTCATGTTTTACCTCAATGCCGTTTACCAAAATTAATTTAATCAGAAATGATTTATCGAATTTTGAAAAAATGAGTTGGCACGTCGGTAAGCGGTGTGGAACATGACAACATTGACGAGTTTCTTATTGAAACAATCACGTGTGAAGTGATATTCGAGATCAACGTGTCTGGCCAAAGAGTGTTGTACGGGATGATTAATTCATAAAGTAGCTTAAATATCGACGAGTAAAGGAGAGATAAGAAAATCAAAACCGTATCCTGCAACTGTTTCATGCATTGCCAGGAATCTGAGTGCTCTCCCAAACTGGATATACACCAGGTGTGGATTTAAAAGTCGATTTTGTAGCTACTGAGAAATCTCTTCACAGCAACAAGATCATAGACCTCTGGGTCCGGCTGGTCTTCCACATTGCACCAGCGAAGGTCTTTATCTTTCTCTTTCAGAAGTAGTGTGCGGTTCTTCAATCCACGCCAAGGCATCCGCACACCCGGTTGGTTTGTTCAACAAACACATTTTCTTCAATCACACCGCGAAGAAATGTACATTGCACGTTCATCTTGTTGATTTGGAATCATCAGACGTGCTGCAGGTGCGTACATTTTGATTGAATCTATCCTGGGGACCCGATTAAAGCCTTGAACAATCAAACTTTGGTATGATTTTCATTTTGTCGAAGGTTTTTAATTTCTTTCGACAGACAATTCTGTCTTCTTTTCTTTTTCTCTCCATCAAAGGCAACAATTTCTTTATCGCCGATCTTGTGCATGGACACTCCACTATCAACAATCCGATGACTATCGATAGTTCCTCCTGGAACATCCTGCACACTCACTCAGAGATTAGTTGGAGAGGGGGACCCAAGCCTTCATAGACTTGGGTTGCCCCTGAGAATCAAGAAATGTAATTTCAATTTCTTGAAGGTCCTTAAATTGCAAGCCTCCCCCTGAATCCTCACCTGTTTTTGGTTTCCAAGCTTGTTTCCTTTTACCAGTTTGTGTATTATTTACACTTTCTGGTTTTAATGGTTGTGACAAACTAGGTTTCCTATTAACAAATTTTACTTCCGTTTTTACAGCCTTTTCGATCACCTTCACATTTTTACGTCGTTGTTTTGTTTCCTGTTCTTTAACAGTGCGTTTTTCAGTTTTTGGTGACACAGGACGATGTTGTTGGTGACCGTGTTCAGAAGGGGCTCTTTCTACAAAATTTGGTTTCAGAGAGTTTGTGCAATTTTTGATAATGTGGCCAAACTCCCTGCATTTAAAGCATGATTTCCTTTCAACAAAATTTGGAGATTCTGTTCGAGGACCTGACGTTGAATTTGTAGACCCCGAGGTACTAGCTTCACACCCGTTTGTGTGTTGGGTGTAATTGTTATCACTATTACGTTTCAAAATTTGACCTTTTGAACAAACTCAGTATTGGATTTATTTTCAAAAGTCTCAACTTTATCAGTACCTATGGAGGCCACAAATTTAATGTCTTTGTTTTTCTTCTTGTAATGAGCTCCTTTTGTTTCAGCCTTTGGGCGTAAAGCCTTAGGCTTTTGAGCTCGTTGTTGTTGTTTACCCTTAAAGGTGATAAGTTGTTGCTTAGTCGGTAATTTCTGATTTCCATGATGTTTTCTAATTTCAGCTTTTGGAATAGGATCACATTGAGATACAGAAACTCTCGGGATCGCTTTACCCAAAAACTTAGTTGTATTATCTTCAAACACTTTATCAATCAAGGATTGATTGACGTTTTTGATTGGAAAATCTTTGTCTGAATAAATTTTACTATCACCGACCAAAGTATACAACACGTTATCACTTTTAATGGTAGACATTGTCTCAGTGATAGGATCTATCTCTTATTTAGCACCAGTTGATTGCACAGCAGGAGTAGGAGGATCACACACAGAATGTGAATCTCAAAAGGCACTTCTACTCCTTTTCTATCGTCAAGAGATTTATCCTCATCACTCACATCTGATTCATCATCCGAAGAATCATAGTCCTCAACGGTTGGAGGACTTTGATTTGAAGCACATGATGACTTTTCCTTGCTATCAGATGAGCCCTTTGATGAATTGTCCGTTTTGAACCCTAAGCCAGTTGTAACTTCCTCATAATCAAGAGGTACAGTTGGCTCAAAACGCGGCATTTCCTCCTCATCGGGTATCTTGGTATAGTTGTGTCTCAAAGGAGGCGGACACGACTTATACCCAACGCCTTTAACATTACCCTTTAGTTGTTGAACGTTAATGATGTGATCAAGCACATATCGGGAGTTTGAGTAACTCTCCAATTTGAGCTTGATCACTTCATGCTCACATTTCTCCTCGGCTAGCTCTTTCTTAGTTGCCTCAATGATATTAATGTAATTATTAATACCAGTTTGCTTATTAAAAACCGTTTTTGATAACTCAGAAACACTTTTCTTGAGTGTTTCAATTACCGATTTAAAATCTTTTTCGTTGCGAGCTAAGGCCATGTTTGCCTCTTTGCACTTTGACAGTTCAATAACCAAACTCTGATTGTGACTGTGAATCTTTTCAGATTCTTGTTTCATATCAGCACATTCATGTTTCGTATCAGCACAATCACTATATATGCTAGGAGTTTCAGATTTTACCTGACTTGTAGAAGCTGAGACATTAGCCATAAAGGCAGTCTGAGAAGAGAAAGATCCATCTTCAGTGAGAATCTTCTCCATTTCTTCTGATGTAGCATCAGCTTTCTTGATCAAGACATATTTCTGACACTTGACCTCCTCAGCATCATTCAACAAACTATCACCTTCAGAACCAGTTCACTCATTCACATCCAATTCTTCATCCGAACTGCCGCTGTATCCCGAACTATCATCATCTTCAGAGAATTCTTCTTTGTGCACATGCTTGATGTGACTGATGATCTTTGCATAACATGCAGTTCCTCCTCCAAACTGTACGGACCAATCACATCCCTCATCGGCTTGTACCACTAATGCTCGATTAGTATTAGATGGCCCTGACTGGTTTGTTTGGTTGTTATCAGGTACTATCCCTCTTTCGTTGTTAGCTTGATTTGAAGTACTTGATTGATTTTGGAAGGGATCTTGGTTGCCTTGTTTTCTCGGTTGCGTGCATTCACGTTTGAAGTGACCCTTTTCACCGCAATTGAAGCACGTCACGGCATCCTTATCAAAACCGTACTTTGTATCCCGCTTGCTTTCCAAGCTAGTCTTCCCGGTTCTCCTAATATAATCCTTAGCTCATCTAACCGCACTCGCAAACGCCCACTTGATATCCATTAACTCCATTTCATCCATGTCTATCTGCTGATAGTCTTCGTTTGTCAAATTAATGTTGCCAATCTGACTTGCGACTAGTCCGCAGTAGGCATTGACCATGGTGTTAAGAAGTTCCATGGTTTCCCTTGCAGTTTCCACATTGACTTTGGATAAGTTTGCTTGTGGCTGTTTGGATTGAGGTTGTGGTTAGGCTTGTGATGGTGTTGGAATATATGTATTTGGATCAAATTGAGGTTGAGTGGGAGGAACTTGTGGTGGAGGTTGGGGTTTAGGTAGCCACGCACTTGCATCTAATTGAGGTTTTGAGAAAGCATGAGCTTGAGCAATCATATGCGCTGGCGGATGATAAGCACTTGGATCGAAAACCTCAGGTGGAGCTGATTGTAGAAACGGAAAAGAGCTTGTATTCGATATAAACGCCATCTGCAGCTTCGGTTGCTGAACTGAACTGGAACTAGCTAAAGAGTTAAAACCTATAAGGTACATTTCGGTATTTTGAGGAACAGGAATTCGTTTAGCTTTCCGGATTTCTTCATCATTCTTGTGTTCCAACTTTTGAATGAATTCATAGATATTGACAGCATCTAGAATGCCCGTATGCTTTAGAAGCTCAAAGAATGGGCTCCACTTTGGAGGTAGAGCATCAGCAAACCTTGCAACCATTTCCTGTTGAGTTGCACGAGCATTATAAGAAAACATTTCACTAATCAAATAATAAAAATGAGTAGTCATATCATTTAGGGTTTCATTCTCTAAGAAATGAAATGATTCGAATTCTTTCTTCAACAGATCATGATGTGTCTTTCTTGTCGCTGCATTTCCTTCACCTCTTGCTACCAAGGCATCCCACAGTGCTTTCGTGCTCGTACAATAAGAGAATTGATGATAGATGTGTTTGTGGATTGCTTGCGTGAGAATAGCAAACGCCTTCTTCTCTAGATCATACGCTTTCTTGTCATCTTCTTGCATATTCGCCAATGTCGCCGCACTTGAACCTGCTTCTTCTAGATCTTGATTATACGGCGAAATGAAGCACGTCCATACTTCGGTATTTTGCCCTAGAACGTACGTATGGAAACGACCTTTCCATGTCAGATATTCGTTCATGTGATTTAGCTTTGGCGGGCGGTTATTGCTATCCGTTTCACTTTCGCTCATGAGTAGATTCTGGATACTTTGATTTTGATTTTCCACGCACGCCCATTGAGTAGCCTAAATTCTTTCTTGTGGCATCAAAGACTTAACCCATGACATATCAGGGACCGTGCTAATGCTCCAATCTAATGGATTAGTACTCATATTTGATATTAGAACAATTGTACCTGCTTAAAAACTTGAAATCAAATGGTTAAAACACTTTTGTAAACCTTCTGTGTAAAAAAGACAAGTTAATGTAATGAACTCCCTCTTGATGAAATCTGTTTTTGACGAAATCTGTTTGTGGGTGACGTAGATGTATGGTGACGAAATCTGTATTGTTTGACGATGAAGACTATGTGCGACGAACACTCAAGTGTTCGTCATTACTCTCCTTGACGAACACTCTCCTCGACGAACACTCTTGAATGGGATGAAGATGCTGGTGATGAAGATAGGAGGTTGATGAAAATGCTTGTGACGAACACTCCTTTGATTAAAAAAGACTTCTGTGTGACGAAACTCTGCTTTTCAATTAATTCACACATGCATATGTCAGATACTAGTTCAAAGCTATTGGACCTTTCAAGTTTAATTGTCTGCTAATAATCATGAATATAGATCTCATAAATGCTTTGAAGAAAAATATCATGTGAACTGATTTCAAAATGAAATCTCATTGGGCCGATGACAGTTTCCTACAATATGATTGGGCCACAAGCTTTGGTTAATCATGTGATTTAAATGGGCTGAGATATATGTAGCACATGAAACTGACACTATGCTTTATCAAAACAATTGAAATATAGATCGAGTAAATATAAGGAACGGATCAGAATGTTGGATCAGGTGGACAAAGGATCTGATCGACGAAACTATGTGTGTTTGATGTGCGATGAAAAGTATGAGTTGTTTCAGGGACTTCGTCAATCAAAGGATAAGATCAAGAGTTGGTAAGATTTTGGTGAGATTTTTCAAAGGTGGCCTTATCTTCTCCTAACACAAACACCCATTTTTCAAAGTATACACCATGCTTTTCTTGATTTACGAGGCTTATTTTTCAACAAATAACATCATCACAGTACACAATTGTCAAACAAACAATATTATAATCTATATTACTTTAATTCAAAACACAATTCAGATCAGATAAGATAGATCTACAAGAACAGTTTGAATAGCCAAGAACACTATGAAGAACTGAAGAACAGTATGATGATTCCGGCCCGATTTTTTTTACCGGATAAATTTTCAGAACACGAATTTTGCATAAACTTTCAACAAAAACCCACTAGTAACATGTAAACATTCAAACAAAATAATAAGGTTTTCACTAAAACTTTTAGCAAAAACAATGATTTAAACACTGATTTCCAACAAATATTTTCAGAAAGTATGATTTTTCAAGAACCACCAAACTGAAAACAGTTAAAAATACTTGTTTCAAACAATCACAATGTTTGGTTTTAAACAAGGAAAAGAGCCAAAGCTCTGATACCACTTGTAGGTCCGTTTTTCACGGAGGATCCGATACGTAACCTATCCTCGTTTATCACAAACACAATCGCGGGTGTGGAATCCCCGTGACGGTGCAAACGAAACACAATGTAGAACACACACGCGTAACCAAAGATTCAATATCTATTGATTAGGGATGAGTACAACCACAAACATATACAAACAATGTTTTACAGACACTCTCAAGTCTCTCTGTTCTCACTCATAACTAAACTGTGAAACAACTTAACTATTTATACTGACCAACGGCGAAAACCCTTTGGACGAAGACCATGTGTGACGAAATCAGGGATTTCTCCACACACATAGTGACGAAAACAAAGGAGTGTTCGCCATATTAATTTTGACGAAAACAAGAGATTTCGTCATGCATGGCATTTAGAATTTTCATTGACATCATCATGACATCACTACGGTGATGTCATGGTGATGTGTCGGCAGGACTGGTCGGCGGCTCTCCGTGCTTCGCGTGTCGATCTCTGGGGCGCACGGCGGAAGAATGTCGCGACGTCGGACTTGAGCCGAACCTAACCGTGTCGAACTGAACCGAGTCGAGTCGCGTCCAATTAAAGTGTACCAACATTCTTCTTTAATCATGTCCCTGAATGTATTCCAAGGAGTGACATTAAAAACTTCCAAACCTAGAATCTGTACTTGCGCATTCCACTAGGAAAACGCATCATCTTCAAGAACTCCCGCTGTGAATTTGACCCTATTCTCAGCAGGGTAGTTGCGCATGGCGAACGCAGATTCCACCTTTTCAAACCAGTGGAGCAGACCAATAGCACCTTCGGTGCCGGTGAAATGACTTGGCTTGCATCCCATGAATGATTTGAAGGTACAAGCAGGTGGCTGAACAGGCTGGACTTGCAGGCCTGAATCTAAAGTTTAGCACAGATAAGAAAACAAGGCTAAAAGAGAACAAGAATGGAACTATACTTTTAGGGCATTCTATAACAATAGAATTACCTCCAGGATGGGTCTGTTGATATGTCGCCAACGCTTCAGCGATACGGTCATTTATGAGTGCAGTCAGTTGGGCCTAGGTCATGTTGATGCTCCCACGCCTGCCGCCACAGCTGTTTCCTCTACCGCTCATGATTTCCTTTAATTAAACAAAAATGTATATAAGACACAACTATACATTCATTATGTAAATTTCAAGAACAAGGCAATCAATCACATCAAATCCAAGCAACATATGAAACAACTAAATAGAAATATCCAATTAAAATAAATTGCAACTACCTGTACAACGTATTTCAACAAATATTATAAGTTAAAAGTAAACACAGTTTGTGACACTTCGGGTTTTCCTACACGTTTTGTTCCAAGAGGGAATTATGTGAAATTAATTGTGTGAATTTAATGACCGAAATCTGTAGTAAATTAATGTTTGGTTTAAATATATGCGTATTATATGAATCATATATGAAATATTATTACTAGTACACGGTCGCACATTAGAAACCAAGGGAATGTGTAGCCGCACACTTGGATGATCCACACACTCCTTTCAGCCACGCACACTCTCCCTAGTCAATCTTTTAGACCACACAGATTACTGGACCTGGCCCAACACAAAGCCCTTGAATAACCCCAGTGACACCGCACACTTAATGATGTGTGATTTACCTTGAAACCCGTATAAATGCTCCCATAACATCCGACATCTGGGAATTGTTGGCAACAATTGTTAGGAAACTTTATTTGTAAGTATTGAAGAAAATCCAATTCAGCTTGATCTATGAAGAAGATAAAGTCCTGAAGATCAAACAACAAGAAGGAACCGGATAGGGCAACTGAAAAGAACAACATCTACTTCAAAGAATCAGAAGCTGATCAAGAACAAAAGAAGATTATCAGAAAAGGCCATTCTGATGGATCTGATCATCAGTTTCTGGCAAATCTGATCATCAGATTTTCTGATGATTTGTTCACCATAATTTCTGATGAAGTGGTTATCAGAAATTCTGATGAAACCCCACTTGTCTAAATGAGTTCTACCCTGCCACAATAACCGAAGCAACTTGACATTATTGGATCTCATGATGACTAAGGCAACTTGATAATTGGATTCCATGAATATGTTAAGAAGCTACTTTTTGCAGGACATATGCATGAATAAACAAATGTTTATTCATGCCCCTGGGCTTTCTATAAATAGAAAGCTCATCAAGCAAAGGATAGTGAGTTAAGCCAAGCATTCCATACATACAATAAAAACTCCATTGTCCTTTCACCTCAGAATTATACAAGTATTCGTTTGTAATAGATAATAACCTCACAATCACCTTGTAAACCATTTTGTTTCAAAGTGATATAAACTTGAAAATTCTGTAAGTCTTGTTTCTTGAAAGTCTGATTTCTATTTCTGCACACTATTTTCATATTTGTTGAAATCACTTGCCATATTACGTGAAAAGAAGTTTTTAAGTCCAACTGGGACCAACAACAATCACTAGGGCACCAATCCCTAAAAACATTCTATCTCTCACTAACCTTCTCTCTCTAGAAAACCCTAAAAACATACCAAACCTTCTCCTTTCTTTGAAGACTTACGGCGGCAAGCTTGAGGATCAACAGCATCTATTTCCCTTTCCCTTCGGAGCATCATTCTCTTCTTCTTATCGCATATTCTAGCTTAGAAATCCAGCTTAGTGTTACATTGTTGGATTTGTTATGAATAGATGAGTGTGGTGCTAGAGTGATATGTTGTTAAGGATCTAGATCATTTAATGATTATACAGGATAAAGTTGCATACTTGTTTGATGATTTAAATGTTAAATGGAATAAGGAGCTTGAGTTGATTCATGTTGTTTGAGTGTTGATTGATTTCGTGTATTGTCGTAAATCTAAGGCTGTGTTCATAATAATATGTTATGTAATGACAAGAATCATTTGATATTAAAAGATTAGAGATTTATTGGCTTAGATCCTTTAATATTGATAAAAATCCTCGTTTGAATCTGCCTTTGGTGGTTGATTTTTGATGTATAAATCTGATTATGTAAAAATAAGGATAATTGTTGCTAGGATGAATATATAGGAGGGTGCATTCAATCCGAATATTGTTAAATGTTGCTATTTATGGTCCAAATATGCCGGCAAAATGTTGAAAAATAGAATGTTAGAGGATAAGAGGTATGTGCATAAGGTAAGGATCGATCTGGCATGTGTGCATGAATGTTCAAATGATCCAGTGTGATGATGCTGTTTAAATGAATGATGAATAATTGATTTGATCTTGATTCTGTGACATAACATGTTTGGCATAAAATGCCGCACAACACTAACATAGAGGGTACAACACAAACAACATAAGGTACAAACTCGCACAGCATGTCGCACACCCATGTGTGCGAGGTGTACCGCACACTTGACAAGTACCACTCGTGATGCACCTCGTACACTCCCATTAAGCATGTCACACACCTAGAAGCCACACACTGTTAAGTGTATAAGTGATAGGTGCACAAGGTACAAGCAGGTGCTGCACAGTCGTACACAGGTCTGACCGCACACTCTAGCTGTACAACTGACTGATGCACAATGTACAACACAATATTGCATGACCGCACACCAGCAAGAGGTCACACACTTGCTGGTAGGCCAAACACTCTCTGATTGGGTCGTATAGCTTAGTGGGCCGCACATCCTAATGAGACTGATTATAATTGCTAGACCGCACAGTCGATATAAAGCTAGCTGCACACTCATAAACGGACCTCACATTCCTATTGGGCTATGTATTAATGGACCGCACACTGAAGTAACATGTTATTGGGCCTTCCGTATACTGTTCATTGCTAGTATTGTTGTATGTATGTATGATCGTCTGTTCTTATATAAAACATAGAGTTTATGTGTTACTTGATACGTGTATAAGTACGTGATAATACTTGCATACAAACCTAACTATTATTGGTAACCATAATAGGACGTGTTTAACCAACTGTTAAAAACAAGTAAACTATCTACCGAGCAAACCAAGGTGAATTCACACACACTAAAAGCATGCGTCCCAGGGGGGACACGGACGAACCACTATCCTTCGGAAGGATACTTATAAACTACTATTACCGTGGGGAATACGTTTGGATACTATTTATAAACCATGTCTTAGCAAACTAAACGAAACTCTATCATTAAATCCCTACTTAGAATACCGATTAATCGCCAGGGGCGAATGAGATATTAGTTGATAGCTCTATTAGGTTTGACAAAACTCACACCGTGACCGAGGGGATTGGCGGAGAACTTTTATGCCTTGTTACTTGGTCAATGATGATAGACATTGACTTAGGGCACAACAACTTGACAGTCACTAGTATTCGGTATCATAGAGTTTAGTAAGCTTACAGATGGGGTAGCTCCCCATAACATGATTATAAATACACTATTGAACAACTTACGTTTTCAGAACTAAAACTGGACAACTCATGAACTCGCCAACTTTATGTTGACACCCTACTACATGCTTTGCAGGTAATCAGTGATGGATCAGGAGCTTGCAGCTGGGGAGTGTAGTAGTTGCTTAAACCCGTGTTGGGTTTCTTTAATAATTACGAACATTGATACTGATGTTTTAAACCGTTAAACTTATGCTTCCGCTGTTGACTTTACTATTGCTTTTAAACTATTAACTTTGGACGTTAGTCAATAATCGTATTAGTTGTGATGAAAACTGTTTTATTATTGTAATGTTCAATATGATTAGTGGCTTGATCTCGAAAATCACACACCTCGCGGTAGTACTCCGCATGTGGAAATTGAGGGTGTGATAGATTGGTATCAGAGCCATTGGTTATAGTGAAGTCGGTTTTAAAAAGAAAAGTGTTTTTTCACAAAAACCAGACTATAACCCACTTGTATCAAGCTACTCGCAAGGACACTACACTCCAAGTGCAAGGCTCAACAATTTAGACTATGAAGCTCGGGCATGTGTTTACTTGTTACTTTTTGGTGCATATGTGATGATATATGTACTGGAATACTTAGTATATGAAAAAGTTAGCTATATATATATATATATGTACTTATGTGTGATGGTCAAACTTCCCTTTATTTTCTCATGACACTGCTGTTGGACTCTGTATGCCCAAGACACATATTAAATTGATGTGGCTAGTACGTTATGATCCAAGTCGAGTCATACCCAATAACAAGCTAGACAAACACTTATAATATTTATTTGTAATATGATCAAACAAATAAATATTAACACTTCGAATATTTAGAAATTGGTTTTCTAAATAATTGCACTTGACAAACTAATAAATTATATGGATAATTTATTTTGAGAGAACATTTTATTTTGTTATTTAATGGGTTAAATAACATTATAAAAACTTTTGAGACATTATATAAGTCATATAACATATGATGTTATATTTTATAAAAGTTATAAAATATAAATAAGACATGAATTAATTTTAAGAAAAATTTTGATTTTTTTAATAAAAAAAACATGTGCCCCGCCGCCCCCCCCCCCCCCCCATGGGTCTTCCCAAAATTCATGTTGGTCCAATAAAATCACATGCATTTGCATGGCTAGATGTTCATTGATTGGCCAAAAGGGGTGGCTAGTTCTCTCTCTCATATTTTAATAAGCTTTTGTATGACAAAAGGTGGTAAGAATTTAAAAAAACCCCCTCATATTTTCGGCTAAGGGTATGCATCCAAGAGGGATTTTCAAGTTTAAAAATCATGTGCAAGAACTCTAGAACAAGTCCCAAATTTTCGGCCATATGTGGTTGTCTTGATGGATTTTTTCAAGTGAGCTTATGAGTGTAAAATCCTTGCTAAACTTAAGTGTTTGTTAGAAGGCTTGGGGTATACAAGCTTGAGGTATTCTACACTTGAAGACTACCATTAAAGAAGCATCATCTTCTTCATATCTTTTACTCCATGGAAGGTAGTATTCTTGAAACACTCTATGGTTGTGGTTTAATTTTGATAGCATGCATGTTCATATATGGATCCGGGTATTGGGTTTTACATATAAAATGGGTTTTATATCAACAAAGTAACATGTTTTTATTTCCGCTGCGTTTTTATTTTATAAGGATAAAATAACTTTAATAAACATGTGAAAAATCCAACAATGGCATCTAGAGCCGCTTATATGAGTGCATGCTTCATAGGATTTAAAATTTCCGGGTTTGGAGAAACCCTATGGCCGAAAGTTTTGAACTTGCTTCTCCTTTTGTTTTTCAAGATATTAATCTTACATCATTAAAAGTATCTTGAAAATTATGTCATTTGGATGATTTGTTTGTTTGGACAAAAATCCACTTTTTCGGTTTTTTCATTCTTGGCCGAAAAGTAGGTTGTAAAAAGGAAACTATTTTTGC
Organism: Helianthus tuberosus; assembly: GCA_030545235.1. Lineage (NCBI taxonomy): Eukaryota > Viridiplantae > Streptophyta > Magnoliopsida > Asterales > Asteraceae > Helianthus > Helianthus tuberosus. Next base: position 853 of record JARYGA010052167.1, on the reverse strand, counting down.
TTCTTGAATTTTATATATATGTGGATATATATTTTGGTGTTCATAACCTAGCCATGACCTTGAGTGAATATGTTGAATGTTTGTATTTGTGATTTATATTTGATTATTTCAAAGGGTTGTAATAATTATTATCTTTATTCTTCGATTTGTGAAATATATAATTTATTTATTTTTCAATTGGTATGTAAATAAAAAGATTAGGTGCATTTTATTTTTACTAGAAAAATGTATTAGGATACCTTTTGTAAAAGAAGATGCACACAAAAATGCAGTTTTGGTTTTGGCTAATTTCGGGACTAAAGGACTTCAGAGTTCTTAACAGGATTTTACCCCGATAACCAAAACACATTTTTGAAGTCTGGTGTGTGTAAGTTGTGTTATGATTTTTATTGATATTTTAAGCCCATTTTACACATTAGTCAAGTTTTAAATTTATAAAACACGATATTCTACTAACACTAAACACACACATGGGCAAGTGCACCCATCGTGAGCGTAGTATAGCGTTGGTAAGATATCGAGGTCGTCCAAGGACACAAGAGCTTTTAGTACCGGTTTATCCTCAACGTCTAATCAAACTAAAATTTTTGAAAAAGGTTTTAAGCATGAAAAATAAAAACTAAAAATGCTGAAAATAAAAACAGATAGACAAGATGAATCACTTGGATCCGACTCGCCTTTAATGTATCCTTTGATGATTTCCGCACTTTTGCAATTTTTAAGAGATTATCTTAGTTACAGTAGTAGGCCCCTCTTTTGAAGGTGACGTTACCCTTAACCCAGTGGTTTGAGTCAGCAAGGATACAATCCCAAAGGGTCGGAATATTGAAAGATAATTAATTAAGTTATTAAT
>JARYGA010052166.1:0-25196 GCA_030545235.1 Helianthus tuberosus | reverse complement strand
AGAATTATTCAAACTGTTAGGATCGTTTCTTGAATATCGTGCCTTGATCTCACCCGTACACTTGTCGGAATGTTGTGGTAACTCATTTTGCCCCCACCACAAGAGTTTGACATGTGGCATTGGCCTTTGGGGTGTTTGAAAGGCTGTTAACAGTAGTTAATACATTGAATCTGGTCTGGGAGCCTGACGCGGGCCGCGTAAAGGATCACCCTGGGCTTACGCGGGCCGCCTGGGTGTCCTGATCGGAAACAACTTTCAGAAATGACAGTTTAGGTCCCTGTTGTGGTTTAAGGCCATTTCCGACATGTTTAAGGCCCTTTAAGCCAACTTTAAGGCCCTAAAATGATGCCTAAACATTGTGGACATGAAACATACTCAAAAATATGTCGGATGTTGGTTTGTTTGGTCGTACGATCGCGATGTTCGCTTAATTACGACGGAATGCGCACAAGCGCGAAAAACGATCCATATGATGCGACGAATGGATTTTTCTTATGCCAAATACTAAAATAAAATATTTTAGTGCTTACATAAATTTTTGGATGTCCGGAAGTATTCAGAACGTAAGTTATGCGCGAAAATGCAAACTTGTGCACTTTTTTACGCTTTTAGTCCCTGAATGACCCAAAAGTTTATTTTAGCACACCGAACCCCTCAAAGCCTATTTCTAAGCTATATAAAGGATATTTAAGGTGTGTTTAACTTATGGTCATGTTCTGGAATGTTCGTTACAGTTCAAATTGGCATACTTTCGCAGTTTGTCAAGTTTAGTCCTTGTAAGCGAATTAACTTGTTTTTGCCATACCAAAGTTTTCAAAACTTATTTCTAAGTTATGTAAAGGTTATTTAAGGTATGTTAAGTATATGTTGATGTTCCGGAGTATTTTTCGCATTAAACTGATTACGTTTACGCACCAGTTTGTGTATAACTCTCTAGAAAGCGATATAGAGTTTGAAATTGAAAAATAGTTAAAACATGAAAAAATGTAAAACACAACCAAACAAACATTGGGATCAAATAATATTGTTTTTATTGATAACTGAATTGTTTACAATGATTTCAGACACAGATGTTACAGTTTCCCCTACTTGTGGAAATTTCGTCCCGAAATTTATTTAGAGGAAACTCGTGGGAAAAGATGCGGATATTTCGCCTTCATTTGGTCTTCGCGTTCCCAAGTAAACTCGGGTCCACGTTTAGATTCCCAACAAACCTTGACCAAAGGAATACGCTTGTGTTTAAGCCACTTGACTTCACGTTCCATGATTTCCACTGGCTTCTCAACAAATTTCAGTGTTTTATCAACACGAATTTCGTCAAGTGGTATGTGGAGGTTCTCATCAGCTAAACACCTCTTGAGATTGGACACGTGAAAGGTTGGATGAACATTTCCAAGTTCAGGAGGTAACTCAAGTCTGTAGGCTACCTTACCGATTCTTTCAACGATCTTGAATGGTCCAACGTATCTAGGTGCAAGTTTTCCTTTCTTTCCAAATCTGATCACACCTTTCCAAGGTGAGACCTTAAGTAATACTCGATCACCGACTTGAAATTCCAAGGGTTTGCGTTTTGGGTCCGCGTAACTCTTTTGACGGCTTCTAATTGTCTGAAGGTTATCACGAACTTTCTTAACCTTATCTGTTGTCTCTAAAATGAGGGCAGGTCCAGTAAGCTGTGCCTCGCCGATCTCTTTCTAGCAGACTGGTGAACGACATTTTCGACCATAGAGAGCCTCGAAAGGAGCCATTTTGATGCTGGTGTGATAACTGTTGTTGTAGGAGAATTCAATTAACGGAAGATGTGAATCCCATCTACCACCAAAATCGATCACACAAGCTCTAAGCATATCCTCCAGAGTCTGGATTGTTCTTTCAGATTGACTATCCGTTTGCGGATGATAAGCTGTGCTCATATTAAGTTGGGTCCCCATAGCAGATTGCATGGTTCTCCAAAAATGAGAAGTGAAACGAGCATCTCTGTCAGAAATGATGTTCAAAGGAACACCATGTCGAGCTACAATTTTATCCACATAGATTTTTGCAAGTTTGTCAGCAAAAAATCCTCACGGATTGGCAAGAAATGCGCTGACTTAGTAAGACGATCAACAACTACCAGATGGCATCATGACCTTTCTTTGTGCGTGGAAGTTTGGTAACAAGATCCATAGTAATGTTTTCCCATTTCCAAACTGGGATCTCTGGTTACACCAATAAACCAGAAGGACGCTGATGTTCAGCCTTAACCTTAAGACAAGTAAGGCATTTTGATACATATAAGGCAATGTCTTTCTTCATACCAGGCCACCAATACTGAATACGAAGATCTTTATACATCTTGTCTAAGCCAGGATGAACAGAATAACGAGACTTATGGGCTTCATCCATAAGCAAGGTGCAAAGGTTATCTTGGCTTGTGACCCACAAACGGTCCATGAAGTAATATGATCCATTGTCCTTCAGTTCAAGACCAGGTGTTATGTGATAGGGAAATTCCTTATCCATCAATCCTTGTGAAACACAAGATTGTTGAGCCTGAGAAATGCGGGCTTGGATATCGGATCGAGCTTGAATGACAGATTGAACACGAACACAATGAAGCTTAGTACGTTCCTTATGACTCAATGCATCGGCTACGACATTCGCCTTACCAGGATGGTAGCGAATTTCGCAGTCATAATCGTTTAGAAGCTCAACCCAACGTCGTTGCCTCATGTTGAGTTCTTTCTGATTGAAGATATGCTAAAGACTTTTGTGGTCCGTGAAAACCACACATTTTGTACCGTACAAATAGTGTCTCCAGATCTTAAGAGCGAAGACAACTACACCCAACTCAAGATCATGAGTGGTGTAGTTTTTCTCATGTATCTTCAACTGCCTTGATGCGTATGCTATGACTTTGTTTCTTTGCATCAGGACACAGCCAAGATCCAATTTAGATGCGTCGCAATAAACGACGAAATCATCATTGCCCTCAGGCAAAGTCAGAACAGGCGCGTCGCAAAGTTTTTGTTTCAAGTTTTGAAAAGCTTCCTCTTGTTTGAATCCCCAATCAAAGGGTTTATTCTTCTGAGTTAGAGCAGTTAGAGGAACTGCAATCTTTGAGAAGTTTTCAATGAAGCGGCGGTAATAACCCGCAAGTCCAAGAAAAGAACGAACCTCAGTAGGAGTAGTAGGCGTATCCCAATCCTTAATCGCACTGATCTTGGAGGGATCTACATGAATACCTTGTTCGTTGACAATATGTCTAAAGAATTGAACCTCTTTAAGCCAGAATTCACACTTGGAGAATTTGGCGAAAAGTTGCTCTTTCTTTAGGAGTTCCAAAGTAAGACGAAGATGTTGCTCGTGATCAGCTCGCGTCTTAGAGTATATAAAGATGTCGTCAATAAAAACAATGACGAACTGATCCAAATAAGGCTTGCAGACCCTATTCATTAAATCCATGAAAACAGCAGGAGCATTAGTCAAACCGAATGGCATGACTGTGAACTCATAATGCCCATAACGAGTGCGGAACGCTGTCTTGGGAATATCTTCTTCATGCACCCGAAGTTGATGATATCCAGATCGCAGATCAATCTTCGAAAAATAAGAAGCGCCCTGTAACTAATCAAAGAGATCATCGATGCGAGGTAGGGGATATCGATTCTTGATGGTGAGCTTGTTAAGCTCACGATAATCGATACACATCCTAAAAGATCCATCCTTTTTCTTGACAAAAAGAACCGGAGCACCCCAAGGTGAAAAGCTAGGATGGATAAAACCTTTGTCGGAGAGCTCCTAAAGCTGCTTAGCCAACTCTTGCATCTCAGACGGTGCAAGACGATATGGAGCTCTAGCAATGGTATTTGCACCAGGTACGAGATCATTACGGAACTCGACTTGGCGTGCTGGGGGTAGACCAGGTAAATCTTCAGGGAATACATCAGAATAATCCCGAACAACGGGAATATCTTGGATAGACTTACCTTTGCCTTTATCTGCTGTGACATGTACCAAGAAGGCCACATAATTCTTTCGCAGATACTTCCGAGCTTTAAAACAAGACATGAGTTTGAGACCACCAGCAGGTTTCTCACCACGAACCTGTAGGATCTCGCCTGTCGAAAGCGGCACACGAACAATCTTCTCAAAACAAACTACCTCTGCGCGATGCTTGGCTAACCAATCCATACCCACAATAACGTTGAAGCTTCCAAGTTGCATAGACGTGAGGTTGATAGATAAAAGATGGTCGTTAAGGTTCAACTGGCAGTTGTGAAGAACAAAATCAAGGATAATGGGTTCACCACTAGCAACTTCTACTATCAAAGGTTTACTTAGTTTCGTTCTAGACATGCGAAGTAATGGCTCAAAAGATAATGACACAAAACTCTTATCGGCACCCGAATCAAAAAGGACAGATGCAGGCTGATTATTAATATAGAACGTACCATTCACCACTTCATTGTCTGCTTGTGCCTCTTGTGCATTCATGTTGAAGACTCGACCTCGAGCCTGAGCCTGAGCCTGAGCCTGATTCTGATTTGGATTCTGATTCTGGTTGGCTAGCCTTGGGCACCGGTTTCTGTAGTGGGTCAGATCCCCACAATTGTAGCATGAACCAGGAGGGAAGTGAGGTCGTGCAGCTTGACCTTGTTGCTGAGCAAGAGGCTGAGCAACTTGTTGGGCTTGGTTCTGAACTGCCTGATTCTGGTTAACAGGAATGCGACAAGTAGCGGCAAGATGACCAATTCTCCCACAGTTAGTGCATTGACGACATTGGAGATGTGGTAGGTGATGGCCGTTACACCTGTTGCACAAAGGCGCAGTGCCAAGATATGGCTTCTTGGCTAGTGGTTGCGCAGGCTGATTTGGTGCAGCTTGGGCCTGTGCAGTAACGGCATAGTTTTGGGAAGCCTTCCGCTTCCTATACCCTCCAGAATTCTTTCCCTTCTTGTTTTGACCTTTCTTGCTATCTTCCTTGTCAGATGCCTGCTTCTTACCCTTGTCACCCTTTTTATGCAGCTTCCCCTTTCGAACCTGTGACTCAGTTAATGTCGCTGCTAACTCGATCGCCTGACGGAGTGTGGCAGGGTTACTACCAGTAATGATGTCTTGCACTGAGTCAGGTAGGCCGTCGATGTATCTTTCGATAGCCTTGTCGAGTGGGGTAACCATTGTTGGGCAAAGCAGACTCAACTCCTCAAACATGTCAGTATACGCCCTGTGCTCGCCACTGTCTTGTTTCAAGTCATCAAACTCTTTCTCCAAAGCTCGCTGTTCATGACGAGGACAGAACTCTCTCATCATAAGGGCCCTAAGTTCAGCCCATGTTTGTGCTAGAGCAACTTCTGCACCACGGTCTCTCATAACCCCGTTCTACCATGTGAGAGCCCTCTTCTGAAACACACTCGAAGAAAACTCGACCTTGCGATTGTCAGGACACTGCACGTGGTGGAAAGTATTCTCAATGCTCTCGAACCATTGAAGAAGCCCAGTCGCTCCCTCAGAACCACTAAGTATGCTAAGTTAACATACAAAGCAGAAAAGTCATGTAAATCAATGTACTAGCATGCTATCAGTCAACATACATAGCAGAAATGCAAAGTAAAACAATGTACTAAGTATGCACACAATGGACATACATAGCATGAAATGTAATGTAAAACGATGTACTAAGTACGCACACAATGGGCATACATAGCATGAAATGTAATGTAAATCATGTACTATAAATGTACTAATGAACATAACAAGTATATGATGTGAAAACATGGAAAGCATGAAAGTAAAAAGTAGGCACATGTGTTCCACCCCAAAACAGTTTGAAAACAGTAAAAGAGGGGGTTCTATGTACTCACTTGAGATTGCTTAGTAGTCCTTGAGTAACAACCAAACAATGCTAGAGATCACGGATATCAAACGGCACCTAATATAGGTAACTACATTAATAAACCGGACCTAAATCGGAAGATCGGATAGAATGAGGGCTCGTAAACCAAATGAGTATGGGAACTCATGTAGTATGATTTAACAAAGCCTACATACTAAATGAAACCTAACCTAAGTGCTTACGACCCATTACGACCCGTTTAGGTAGCTTATGCTACTTTAACGCGTCGTTCGCGTAAAACGCGTTCGGAAAGCCTAACTAGTCCTATGATAAGTAAAATATGCCTTAACATGTCTAATATTGTTACCAAATCAGTTTAGATACCAAAAGTTATGTTACATATGCTTAAAATTAATTTTGGCGTAAAAAGGGCATTTTGGTAATTTACCTAAGGCATATAAACTACCTATCATACAACTACTTAAACGAAGCGACCATAAGGTATAACCTCGGAAGGTTATTCCCTATATACTATGGTCACCTAATGTGTTTGGTTGGATCCTAATGATCGACCAAACGGGTCGGGTTCGAAAGTATAAGCGATTGTTTAGATCGCTTACCTTTACGACCCTATATAAGCACTAAACTAAAAGTGACGAGCTAAGCATCTTAAAACATGCTTAACTAAGTTTAGAAAATAGGTTTGGTATCAAAACAAACGGTTTTGATACCCAAGAGTAGTTTGGTTACAAAATACGCAAGAATACGCATTCTGGCCGAAACTACGACTCGTCACTGAGCCTTGATAACGTGGTAATCAGTAGGTATAGTCGCTAGAGACTATAACCATCGTGATCACGCTCACGTTATGAAGTTCAAATGAAGTTCGTGTTGACCATAAACTAGTCAACGCATAAAGTCAAACATAGTTCGACTTTCGGGCTAGAAAAGCGATAAAAGAACAAAGGAACACTTACAAAGGGTCCCCGCTAGTAAATCTTGATCGAATAGCTCAGGTATGAAGTGATTGCTTCAACTTAGAGCACTTTTTGATCAGATTTGTGAAGAATGAGGTGAAAATGTGGTGGGTATTTATAGAATTCTTCGAACCGTTAGGATCGTTTCTTGAATATCGTGCCTTGATCACACCCGTACACTTGTCGGAATGTTGTGGTAACTCATTTTGCCCCCACCACAAGAGTTTGACATGTGGCATTGGCCTTTGGGGTGTTTGTAAGGCTGTTAACAGTAGTTAATACATTGAATCAGTCTGGGAGCCTGACGCGGGCCGCGTAAAGGATCACCATGGGCTTACGCGGGCCGCCTGGGTGTCCTGATCAGAAACAACTTTCAGAAATGACAGTTTAGGTCCCTGTTGTGGTTTAAGGCCATTTCCGACATGTTTAAGGCCCGTTAAGCCAACTTTAAGGCCCTAAAATGATACCTAAACATTGTGGACATGAAACATGCTTAAAAATATGTCGGATGTTGGTTTGTTTGGTCGTACGATCGCGATGTTCGCTTAATTACGACGGAATGCACACACGCACGAAAAGCGATCCAAATGACGCGACGAATGGATTTTTCTTATGTCAAACACTAAAATAAAATATTTTAGTTCTTACATAAATTTTTGGATGTCCGGAAGTATTCAGAACGTAAGTTATGCGCGAAAATGCAAACTTGTGCACTTTTTGACGCTTTTAGTCCCTGAATGACCCAAAAGTTTATTTTAGCACACCGAACCCCTCAAAGCCTATTTCTAAGCTATATAAAGGATATTTAAGGTATGTTTAACTTATGGTCATGTTTCGGAATGTTCGTTACAGTTCAAATTGGCATACTTTCGCAGTTTGTCAAGTTTAGTCCTTGTAAGCGAATTAACTTGTTTTTGCCATACCAAAGCCTTCAAAACTTATTTCTAAGTTATGTAAAGGTTATTTAAGGTATGTTAAGTATATGTTGATGTTCCGGAGTATTTTTTGCATTAACCTGATTACGTTTACGCACCAGTTTGCGTATAACTCTCTAGATAGCGATATAGAGTTTGAAATTGAATAAAAGTTAAAACATGAAAAAATGTAAAACACAACCAAACAAACATTGGGATCAAATAACATTGTTTTATTGATAACTGAAATGTTTACAATGATTTCAGACACAGATGTTACATCTTACTTGGCGGAATGGGTTAATGAGAGATCTTGGTGCTAATGTCGCTTTGGGTCAAACTTGGGAAGAGCTTAGGGCTCTTATGATGAGGGAATTCTATCCCCGTCATGAACAGAGGGTGTTAGAAAGGGAGTTTGATAACCTGAAATAGGATAGTGGTCAACACCGGGCTTATACCGATAGCAATGAGGAATTGAGTTTGTTATGCCCTACAATGGTTACCCCACTCGAGAAATCTATCGAGAGGTATATCGATGGTTTACATAATCCCGTGCAAGACATCGTCACTGGTAGAAACCCTACCACCGTTTGTCAAGCAATCGAGTTAGCTGCGACTTTGACTGAGTTGCAAATCAGAAAGGGTAACCTTCATAGGAAGGGTGATAAGAAACAATCGTCTGACAAGAGTGAAAACAAGAAGGGAAAGAAATCTGGGTCTTCAAAGGGGTCTAGGAAGTGCAAGGCTTCCCAAAATTTTCGTTGTTACTGCTCAAGCCAACCAGGCAGCCCCTAACCAGCCCGCACAACCACCAGCAAAGAAACAGTATGCGGGGAATGCACCGTTGTGCAACAGATGCAATAGTCACCATCAACCGCAAGTTCAGTGTCGTTTATGGGCTAACTGTGGAAAATCGGGTCATCTTGCCAATATTTGTCGTTTTGCTCTCAATCAAACTGCACATAACCCAGCTCAGCAAGCTGCTCAACCACCTGCTCAGCAACAAGCACAAGCTGTACGACCTCATTATCCGCCTGGTTCGTGCTACAAGTGTGGGGATCTGACCCACTATCGAAATCAGTGTCCTAGGTTGACCAATGCAAATCAGGCTCAAGCTCGTGGTCGAGTCTTTAACATGAATGCAAACGAGGCGCAAGCAGACAACAAGGTGGTGAATGGTACGTTCTTTGTTAACAATCAGCCTGCATCTGTCCTTTTGATTCAGGTGCCGATAAGAGTTTTATGTCTTTGTCTTTCGAGCCTTTGCTTTGCATGTCTAGAATGAAACTAAGAAATTCCTTGACAGTAGAAGTTGCTAGTGGTGAACCCATTGTTCTCGATTCTGTTCTTCAAAATTGCCAGTTGAACCTTAATGACCGTGTTTTTCCTATTGACCTCACACCGATGCAACTTGGAAGTTTCAACATCATAGTGGGAATGGATTAGTTAGCCAAGTATCATGCAGAGGTAGTTTGTTTTGAGAAGATTGTTCGTGTGCCTCTTTCGTCTGGTGAGATCTTAGAGGTTCGTGGTGAGAAACCTGCTAGTAGCCTCAAATTCATGTCATGTACTCAAGCTCAGAAGTATTTGCAAAAGAACTATGTGGCATTCTTGGCACATGTTGTAGAGGAGAAAGGAAAAGGTAAGTCTATTCAAGATATCCTTGTTTTTCGGGATTATCCTGAAGTTTTTCCAGAAGAATTACTTGGTTTACCCCCAGCACGCCAAGTCAAGTTCCGTATTTATCTTGTACCTGGTGCTAATCCTATCGCTAGATCTCCGTATCGTCTTGCACTGACGGAGATGCAAGAGTTATCTAAACAGCTTCAGGAACTTTCCAACAAAGGTTTTATCCGTCCTAGCTTTTCACCTTGGGATGCTCCCGTTCTTTTTGTCAAGAAGAAAGATGGCTCTTTAAGGATGTGCATCGATTATCATGAGCTTAACAAGCTTACCATCAAGAATCGGTATCCCCTACCTCGCATTGATGATCTCTTTGATCAGTTACAGGGTGCTACTTGCTTTTTAAAGATTGATCTACGTTCTGGATATCATCAACTTCGTGTGCTTGATGAAGATATTCCCAGGACTGCTTTCCGCACTCGATATGGGCATTATGAGTTCACTGTTATGCCATTTGGTTTGACTAATGCTTCTGTTGTTTTCATGGACTTGATGAATAGGGTCTGCAAGCCTTATTTGGACAAGTTCATCATCGTTTTCATTGATGACATCTTGATTTATTCTAAGACGTAAGCTAATCATGAACATCTCCGTCTTACTATGGAACTCCTAAAGAAAGAACAACTTTTTGCCAAGTTCTCCAAGTGAGAATTTTGGCTTAAAGAAGTTCAATTTTTGGGACATATTGTCAACGAATAAGGTATTCATGTAGATCCCTCCAAGATCAGTGCGATTAAGGATTGGGATACACCTACTATTCCAACTAAAGTTTGTTCATTTCTTGGTCTCGCGGGTTATTACCGCCGCTTCATCGAAAACTTCTCCAAGATTGCAGTTCCTCTAACTGCTCTAACTCAAAAGAATAAACCCTTTGAATGGGGATCCAAACAGGAAGAAGCTTTTCAGACCTTGAAGTAGAAACTTTGTGATGCGGCTATTCTGTCTTTACCTGAGGGCAACGATGATTTTGTAGTATATTGTGACGCATCCAACTTGGGTCTTGGTTGTGTTCTCATGCAAAGGAACAAAGTCATAGCTTATGCATCAAGACAGTTGAAGATACACGAGAAGAACTACACGACTCATGATCTTGAGTTAGGTGCAGTTGTATTCGCTCTCAAAATCTGGAGACATTATCTGTATGGTACAAAATGTGTGGTTTTCACTGACCACAAAAGTCTTCAGCACATCTTCAATCAGAAAGAACTCAATATGAGGAAACGACATTGGGTTGAACTTCTAAACGACTACGATTGCGAAATTCGCTACCATCCTGGTAAGGTAAATGTCGTGGCTGACGCATTGAGTCATAAAGAGCATGTCAAGCTTCATTGTGTACAAGTTCGATCTGATATTCAAACCCGCATTTCTCAGGCTCAACATACTTGTGTTTCACAAGACTTGATGGGTAAGGAATTACCATATCACATTAAGTCTGATCTTGAACTGAAGGACAATGGATCGTATTATTTCATGGACCATTTGTGGGTCCCATGTCAAGATAATCTTCGCACCTTTCTAATGGATGAAGCTCATAAGTCTCGTTATTCTATTCATCCAGGTGCAGACAAAATGTATAAGGATCTTCGTACTCAGTTTTGGTGGCCCGGTATGAAGAAAGACATTTCCTTATACGTATGAAAATGCCTTACTTGTCTTAAGGTTAAAGCTGAACATCAACATCCCTCTGGATTATTGAAGCAACCAGAGATACCAGTTTGGAAATGGGAAAACATTGCTATGGATCTTATTACCAAACTTCCACGCACTAAGAGAGGTCATGACGCTATATGGGTAGTTGTTGATCGTCTTACAAAGTCAGCACATTTCTTGCCAATCCGTGAGGATCTATCTGCCGACAAGCTGGCTAAAATCTATGTGGATGAGATTGTATCCCGTCATGGCGTTCCTTTGTGTCACACCCGCTCGTAGCGGAAGCGCGAGGTGTGATCTGATCGGTTCTCATTGCATAACGATATAAGTAAACATACTAAATGAATAAAACATGCTCCAATGCCATTGTCATAATTGTTCAAAAGATCGCAACATAACTTAAGTACATTGTTTACAAACCATCAAATGAAAATAAGTTGTCATTGTTTTATACATCAAATGTAAGTCTAAAAATGTAAAGGCTTTGACCACTATATCACCGCAAAGAGGCGGTATATAACAGGCAAACCCTTCAATAGTTGGCATGGAGTATTGATACTTGTTTTCCTTGAACTGAAATCTTTGCATTGGTCCACTAATTCCCTGAAATACATGTAAGTTTGAAAACATCAACAAAAGTTGAGCGAGTTCATGCAGTTTAGCTGTATAAGATGTATTTGTATCAAAACAGTATGTAATATGTATTTGTCTCAATTGTAATTGTATCCAAACTGGATATAAGATGTATCCGTAAAATGTGAGTTGTATAAGTTGTATCCGTAAAATGTGATGTAGTATGTAAAGCATCAATGAAATCGTTGATCATTAATGTTTTGCAAGGACATTAATATGTGTGACGAAAAAGGAAGCAATCCAACCCTAGACGATTTTATGTCGACTCCTATCGACTGGGACACAAACGCACTCTTCTGTATGGGTCCACGACCAAGAGTGGGGCTTGCCAAAACCCATTAGATCTAACCTTTGTTCCTTGGTCCAAACTGGATTAATGGTGCTTATTGTATGGCCCTAATTTCGCACATGATCTAAGGTGTTTCATTCCCTAACTTTAACATACGTTGAACATGTATTTTCCCCGATAGTTGTAAAGTTGTAAAACATTTAAATGAATAGGGGACATGAACTCACAGAATTGCATTCCGTAAACTGTATGTAACTGTAACCTCATTTGCATTGTCCTTGAATTGTATCACAACCTACAAAGGTCCTGGAATTGTTAGACACTTCGGTCTTTGTAAAGAACTTGAGTACAAGTCTTGTGTCTTCAATATGTGCAAGACTTGTATGTCTTTACTGTTCGTTAACTGTGTATTCGATGAATGAGTTGTTCAAATGTTATATATATATTTTTCACCAAATATATATATATAAATGTTATCTGGTATCTTGTGAGTTGTATAGTCGGATCTAGTCCGCTGAATTTCGTGTCTTATATGTATCAATTGTACACTTGTATTTTCACTAATGGTGACATTGGGCCGAGCCCATGTTTTCATGTTGTTAGGCCCAAATAGTGTTGGGCCTAAATAGTGTTGGGCCTCAATAGTGTTGGGCCTAAATAGTGTTGAGCCTCAAATAGTGTTGGGCCTCAATAGTGTTGGGCTTAAATAGTGTTGGGCTTCAATAGTGTTGGGCTTCAATAGTGTTGGGCTTCAATAGTGTTGGGCCTCAAATAGTGTTGGGCTTCAATGTTATTGGGCCTTGGCCCATATGTTTGGTATTGGGCTTAGCCCATGTGTTTTGATAAGCCCATTATTAAGTTAAGCCCATTTATTAAAGAATAGTCCATTAAGTAATATAAGCCCATTTGTTATAAAAATAGCCCACTAGTATAATAAGCCCATTTGTTATAATTTAGCCCACTAGTAAGTGTAAGCCTTTCATTTTTATAAAAACCTTTTTATAAAAATTTACTAAGTACACTTGTTAGTGAATAAAAACATACTAGTTTTTATAAGTTTATAAACATCCGAAATTTGTTATAGATAGCATATTTATATTTCGTGTCGAAAGATCGTCTAAACGTCGTAGTAACTCCCCGGATTGGTGACTCGTTTAAGGATTCGTCCGTTGTCCGTTTTGACCATAAATGGTGTCCGATCCTTCGGATTGTCCGTATTCGTTTTTATGGCGTAATTATATGAAGTCTCGTAGGACTTTTGTTATAAAGTGTCTTGAGTTTAAATGTGACAATTTGATTCAAGTTCCTACTTTGATATATATAACTAATACATCAAGTAATACATGTCACAAAAATTGTCAAAATAACCAAATATATATTTTCTAAAAAAAATATATATTTCTCTTGTCTAAAATTAACCAAAAATGTTGTTACTTTATAAAATAAAGTTTTTATGAAAAATGGCCATATAACCTTTGTATTTTTATCTTAACCATGTTTCATAAACATATCATTTTCTTTTTCTTTCAAATCATCATCAATTTACCCAACATCTTAACTAAACATATGAGACTTTTATAACATATTTTTTCAAGATGATATCCAAATCATGTAGGGTTTTAACCATGATCATTTCATATGCTAACAAGTTCAAAAACCAAGTTTAATTTTAGTTTTAACAACTTTTATAAAAATCTCTAGTTGTATGTTACTTTTTATAATCTTGTGAAAGTCTTGTTTTTAAATAAAAACCTTAAATACTTTCACAAGATCAATAGTTATGATCATCCATTTAATCCTTTATGTTAAAAACCCTTTAACATAAACATGTAAAATTTTTAGATCATATCTTACAACATCTTCTAACAATTTATTTGTATCATAATCATCATAGCAAGATCTAATATGCATATAACAAGTCTAAGATCACAATATAAACAAACATAAATATATCATGATTTTTATCTTTGCTTCTTTGTATTTTTCATGTTTATTATGTATGATTACTTGGTTATTATTAGTAATAATAACAATCATAAACATAATATTTGTATAAAAAAAATAGATATAGAAGCTTACTTCTAGCACTAGGCTAGGGATGATCTTAGAAGATTATTAAGAACCAAGAAGATGATGATCTTGATGATAGAACACTTTTGTATGGATGAAAACCCTTCCTTTTACTTCCAAAAACTTTAGATCACCTTATGTTACTTGGAAATCCATATTGATCATGAAGGAAGTAATAAAAATAAATGGGTTTTTGAAGATGTTCTTGGTAATATGGATGAAGATGATGAGAGTATTCTTATGTGTGGGAAAAATAAGGTGAAAAGTGATGATAATGTGGTTAGTAAATAATAAGACTAAGTGTTATAATCATTCACCAAATTGATCCACTTGCACATAAGTAAAATATCTAGATATTTAGGAAAGTATTAAGGCCATGTGGGACCCCTTATTTGTGGCCCACATGTGGGGGGGGGGGGGGGTAAAGTGTAACATTTTTATAAAAAATGTCTTAAACATGTAGATTTTTGGTAATTAGGCTAAGTATGGTGATTAGGGTAATCTTTCACCATTAGGGGGTAATTAGTGATTCGGAACATAAATTAACATTAACTAGTTCACTAAACTAGTAGAAATAATGTTTTGATACTTTGAATGCTTTTCGTTTCGTCGTTGGCTAGTTTACGGCACTTTTGTGGCGTACCGACGGAAGTTTGCCGTAAGTTGTCATTCCGCATTTAAAAGATGTATGAAGTTATTTTGAATCCCAAAATAAGCTTAACTAGTTCACTAAAGCTTTCATTTGGTTGTTTTCGATGTTGCTAATGTCGTTTATTAGCTTGTCGGTGCAGAAACGGACAAGTTGTGGGGGTTGCAACGCAGTGTCGAGAGCTTATGTTTCGAATACCCCATTAATATCCTCATATTGTTTCCATATGTTTGTCATCATTTGTCATATTTTCGGAGTCCCGGAAATGCTAAATTATTATTTTGGACAAGTTAACATTGTCTTATTTTTAGTGAAACGGACGATTTAGCGATTAGGGCGTTGCACCGGAAAGTCTTATATCTTTGTAAGATATGTTTTCGTATTAGTGTTTTCTTATATAAACGGACTCAGTTATGTCATCCGTGTGTCGTTTTTCCTTGTTTCGTTCTGTTTTCACGGTTTTGCTGGCATGAATAGTGTAACCGTGAATAGTGCGCGCAGCACTTTTTACCAACACTTTTAGGAAATTGTTTAATTGGTTTCGCAATACGACGAAAACCAATATATGTTATATCATTGTTTTCTTGTCCTAACCTTGTCGTCTAATATACGACACCGTTACGTAATTAAATTACGCTAATTGCATGAGATTATATACTAAGAATAGTGATTAGACTGTACGGAATTTCCGGTTATTTGCCATTTGTCACATTCTCCCCCTGTTATTGAGAATTTCGTCCCGAAATTCAAACTGAGTCATCCTTTGTAGGAGACTACTCAAACAGGTGAGGGTATTTGGCTTTGATTTGATTTTTCACGTTCCTAAGTATATCCGGGTCCGTGTCGAGAGTTCCAACGTACATTTACTAATTTGATACGACTTCTCCGTGTTTTCTGGACCTTCCAGTCCATGACCTCAACAGGTTCTTCGGTGAATTGAAGTTTGTCGTCAACATGAATCTCATCCGCAGGGATGATAACCGTTTCTTGTGTTGGACTCTTTTAAAGATTCGACACATGAAACGTGTCGTGTACACTGCTTAGTTCGTCTGGTAACTTCAAGTTGTAGGCAATAGTGCCAATCTTTTCTAAGATTTCAAATGGTCCAATGTAACGTGGGTTAAGCTTTCCACGTTTACCGAACCTCGCTACGCCTTTCCAAGGCGAGACTTTCAACAAGACTTTGTCTCTAACCTCGAAAGATAATGGTTTTCGTCTTTTATCTGCGTAGCACTTTTGTCAATCGCGAGCCGTCTTGATACGGTCTCGGGTCTGAAAAATTTTATCCGTAGTCTCTTGGACTAGTTTCGGATCAATTAATTAACTATCGCCTGTTTCCGCCCAACATAGCGGAGAGCGACACTTTCGACCATAAAGAGCTTCAAACGGTGCAGCTTTGTATAGTAGTATTGTAGCTGTTATTGTAGGAAAACTCAACTAAAGGTGGATGAGTATCCCAATTGCCGCCTAAATCCATAACACATGCGCGAAACATATATTTGAGTGTTTGGATTGTCCGTTCGCTCTGGCCGTCAGTTTATGGATGAAAGGCCGTACTTGGATTCAAATGAAATCCAAAGGCCTGTTGAAATGATTTCCAAATTCTAGAAATAAAACGACCGTCTCGGTCTGAAATGATTGAAATAGGCACTCCAGGACGAGCCACTATTTCTTTGAGATAGAGTTCCGCTAGTTTCTCAGTATTATCCTTCTACCAAATCGGTAAGAAGTGCGTGGACTTTGTTAGTCTATCGATGATTACACATATCATGTAGTGACCTCTTGAGGTCCTGAGTAACTTCGTAATGAAGTACATCGATATTTGTTCCCATTACCAAACGGGAATCTCGGGTTGTTGTAACAAGTCCGAGGGATTTTGCTACTCGACTTTGACTTTCGCGCAAGTCAAGCATTCTCCGATATAAGTCGCGATATCACTTTTGAGGTTAGGCCACCAGTAGTATTCTTTCGCTACTTAGGCCTATGTGCTTCCTCAAAATATCATCTCGAAGGCCGCCAAAGAATAGAACCCAATTTCGACTCATAATGTATAAAGTTCCATCTTCTTTACACTAATTGTTCCTTCATGCCTCGAAGTGTTTCTGCTTGAATATACTCTTCCTTGAGCGCTTGTGAAGCATCTTCTCTAATGCTTGAACTCTTAGTGTTCTAACTCGCTCCTTGCGGCTCAAGGCATCTGCTACAACGTTTGCCTTGCCCGGATGGTACTTTGTTTCACAATCATAGTCGTTCAACAATTCAACAAACATCGTTGACGTATATTTAATTCTTTTTGGTTGAATATGTGTTGAAGACTTTTATGATCCGTGAAAATAATGCATTGAGTACCATATAAATAATGTCGCCATAATTTTTTTAAAGCGAATACCACCACGCCTAACTCAAGGTCGAGAGTGGTATAGTTCTTCTCGTGAACTTTTTAAATGGGCACGACGTGTACACAATAACTTTTTCACGTTGCACGAGTACGCAACCCAATCCTTGATGCGAAGCATCATAGTCTACAACAGAGTCATCGGTATCGTCGGATAATGTTAAGATTGTAAAATGCTATGCACCAATCTTAAGAATAAGTTGTAAGGCTATATCTTATTTTTTCGATTTGGGGCGAATTTATTGTCTTTAACAACTCTAAAATGGTTCTCAAATGTTGTTCATGTTCATCAGTCGATCGAGAGTATATCAAAATGTCATCAATAAACACTATGGCGAATTTGTCGAGATACGGCTTGCACACACGATTCATTAAATCCATGAAGACCGCTAGTGCATTTGTTAAACCAAAAGGCATAACGAGAAACTCGTAATGACCGCAACGAGTCTTAAAAGCCGTTTTCGGTATGCTTTCCTCTTGAATTCATAACTGATGATACTCCGATCGTAAGTCTATCTTAGAGTAGAAGCTAGAACCTTTATAAAGATGTATAGTGGTAAAGAGTAGGGGTTATGAAATCACAACATCCTCATTCGGTCAACTACAAGGTTCAGAAGGTGCTAATCGACATGGAGATTTGGCTATGGGTGCGGCTCCAGGTACCAAGTCGATGTGAAACTCGACTTGTTGATATGGTGGTAGTCCTGGCAAGACTTCAGGAATTTCTTCAGGAAATTATTTTATCAAAAGAATATCTGTCAGCTGTGGCCCAACGGCCTTCTTGTCTACAACAAGTGCTAGATAGGCAATACAACCTTTCCGTAAGCACTTATGTGCTTTCATGCCATTGATGATCCGCAATGGGGTGTCGCGCTTCTCTCCATGTATCACAAGTGTCTCTTCGTTCAGTAGTGGTAGGAGAATGATCTTCTCGTGACATAAGACTTTGGCTAGGTTATCGGATAACCAATCCATGTCAACCACTACTTCGAAAATACTCAACTGAACGGGGAAGAGATCGATATTGAATTTTAGCTCTAGACTCGACTAGTTTACTTTTTTCCAATTCTATAGGATGAGGAGACGTCTAGCTTACTTGACTCTAAGCCAAGTACATTTTAAATTCTGTGTGGCGAGGACTTCACTGTATAGTCTTAGGAACCCTATGTTCAAATGTAGGATAACCCAATCCATATGTTTAGATGTAGGATAACCCGATCCATATGTTTAGATGTAGGATAACCCGATCCATATGTTTAGATGTTGGATATCCTAACCATATGTTTAGATGTAGGATAACCCAATCCCTAATTGTAGCTAGGACAATCCCGTCCCTAGCCATGAAACTCATGTATGTGAAATGTTGAGATGAAGCTAAAATTGCCAATTGTATAAAATAACATGGATGTGAAATGTTAACGAATAGGATACATACCGGTGGCCCTTAATGATTTAATATGTCTCAGCTAATTCCCCATTAGCTAACTTGATATAGTAATGTGTGTCCAACATGACTCTAATTCGAGTATATGTATAACAACTAAAGACACTAGTTAAGTTTGGTGTTGGTGTTAATAGAATTGATACATGATGATAGTAGAGTGTAAGTACTTATGACTCCATTGGGATTTTGTGGAGTATTCATAGTTCTAGCCACACACACACTTATTCACTAGTTTGATCCATTCTTAAGTATTATCGTCTTGCTTGTCTTTGTTTTGCGCTCGGTCTTAGCACACTGCTACTCTTGGCGCTTTTGCAATTGCCCTCATGATGAATGTCTCACTTGTCGCATTTAGGATTTCGACAAATTACCAGCATACATCCTGGTGCCAAAATCGTTTATGGCAGCAGTTGCCTTCATTTCTCTCATGGCGAGAGTTATTGTTTGAGTGATTGAGGTAGGGAGGGATGATGCGGTCATGCTTCGGATCTCTGAGGCTAAACACAAAATGTAACACTCAGTGTGTTTGAATTCGGGTGTTACCCAGTATGGAACAACCCTTGAGAGACCGTGGAAGCATCAAGTGTAACCATCAACATTGGCTCCAGTTATGATCGAGTTCTTTTATAAAATCATATGAAAATCAGATGATATAAAAGAATGATGTATGGTTAAATAAATAACCAATAGAAATGTAGTGTATAAATATATCATGTCTTGAAATAGAATATTATGTCTTGTGTAGAAGATGTCGCGTCTTATGCAAAATGTCATGTCTTGTCTTTGTCGAATAGGTTTGAATAACACCACGATATGCAATATAATATAAGCACTTATATATAGGAAGTACCAGCGGCGTATCCACCATGCTTTTATCATATTACACACGTCTCGTTATTTACGAAAATGTCTTGTATATACTAACGTCAAATGTCATGTATAACAATGTCTTGCTTAACAGTGTCATGTATAAACCACATCTTGTGTAAAAGCAATGATTTTCAACACATAACTTTTAACTTAAACAATTGATTCTTTTGGCGCCATGATCTTTTTAATACACACTATTAAAAGAATCTAGACATGTATTTGGATAAATAAAGTCTATCATGAGCCCAAGAATGAAGAATACAATCAATCGGTCATGGAAACCTCAAGACCACATTATTCATATATGTTTGAATATATGATAATATGGATAACCGAAAAAAAAATGATAATGTGAATAACCGCAATCAAAATGCGTAGTGCCTCTTGCGTGTATTGGTTATATGTTTAAGTGGCAAAGAAATAACTCGTTGAGGAGGGAAAGCCAACCCATGGCCTCCGTCCCTATAACATGTATTCCATACTATATGGACCTCGGTCGTCCGAAGTAAGGAAAATCCTTTGTCTTATTTGTCCATGTGATAAATATGGTAATAGTGCTTGAGTTTCACAAGCTCTAGCAAAATTATTTAGAATTTCCAAAGATGTCGAATAGAATGTAATGAGGGAGTTGCAGCATGGTTCATGCCATACCATCCCTTGGAAAAAAAAAACAAATGTCAAACGACGGAATTTATTGTATCACTTCCAATAAATATGATAAGGTGGAATATGATAAAGTAAGGTAAAGTAGGATAAAGTGTCATAGACACCCTGGAACCAACCCATGTTCAAGAATTTCGAGAATGTTGAGGAAAATCCTCCATGAGTAGCTAACACGTTTTGTTTGTTTAAATGACTAGTCTCAACTGAATCGTGATATAGATCGAATGTTAGGTGTGAACAAATATGTGTCGTCTTCCCGTATTGTATTGTATTGTATTGTATTGTATTGTATTGTATTGTATTGTATTGTATTGTATTGGATTGTATTGTAGGGTGTTATACTAACCACCCCCAGTTCGTGTTCTACTAGATAGGAAGAATTGAATCTCAAGTAATAACTTAAGAATTTTGAATGAATAGTGATCATTAGCTTGACCCGCAGAGTCCACCAGAATTTCCATGCACTACAAGTTGTTATTACGTGGGCCCCCGTAATAATAAATTGTCTTGCATGGTCACCCTAGCATTCTCTCGTTCAGAGCAGGCGATCAGTCAGAGAGAGGACACTATCGTTTATATACCTTCAATATAGAAGGAAACTTCGTGATAGTTCACGTGTCAACGTCCGTTGTTGTTACTCGCAGGACGGTACGACGTTAGATGAAATAGAAATGGAAAGAATCTGTAACAATAACAATTGAAGGGGCACCTTCAAGATGAGTACTTCATCTTCCTTGTAAGGACAAGAGTATATCCACCTTTATTAGTATGAGTCACATGGATCTTGTAACACCTGTGCCTCCACGGCCATCAAACAAATGCCAAACCAATGAAATATTGTATTTCATACTTGGGATTTGTAAAAATATGTGTATCATTTACACATATCAACTCTTGTTCAATTTCAAGCTTTAAATCGCTTTCTGGAAGGTTATACGCGCACTGATGCATAAATATAACCAGTTTAATGCAACGAACACTCCGGAATAGTGAAATAGGCTTAACATACCTTAAATAACCTTTACATAACTTAGATATAAGTTTTGGAAAGTTTGGTGTGGTGAAATCAAGTTAAATCGTTTACAGGGACTAAATTGACAAACTACGAAAGTATGCCAATTTGAACTGTAACAGACATTCCGGAACATGACCATAAGTTAAACACACCTTAAATATCCTTTACATAGCTTAGAAATAGGCTTTTAGGGGTTCGGTGTGCTAAAATAAACTTTTTGTGTCATTCAGGGACTAAAAGTGTCAAAAAGTGCACAAGTTTGCATTTTCGCGCATAACTTACGTTCTGAATACATCCGGACATCCAAAAATTTATGTAAGCACTAAAATATTTTATTTTAGTGTTCGCCATAAGAAAAATCCATTCGTCACGTCATTTGATCTTTTTTCGCATTCGGGACCAGATTCGATGTATTAGCCGTTTAATTCACAACCACACATTCTAAACTTGCTTAGTCAGCGGATAAGGATGGAATTTTGGTACCATGACATTTCAACACATGTATGGATGGAATTTAAACACCTAAACACCATGACTTTGCAACACATGTATGGATGGAATTTAAACACCTAAACACCATAACTTTTCAACACATGTACGGATGGGATTAAGGCACGTTTTCCATGAAACGATCTTAACGGTTCGGGTATTCCTATAAATACCCCATACCCCCCATTTCTAAAATCACTAGAAACTTGATTTGAGAAACTCTAAGTTGAAACATTTGTTTCATACCTGAAATTTTTGAATCGAGTTTAGCATTCGGGGACCCTTCGTAAGTATTCTTTCGTTCTTTTCCTTATTTTACTGCTTTTCGAGTCAGAAAGTCAAACTTTGTTTGACTTTCAGCGTTGACCAGTAATGGTCAATGCGAAGTTCGTTTGAACTTCGCAACGTGATTGTAATCACGTTGGTTATAGTCCTTTGGGACTATGCCTACTGATTACCACGTTGTCTAGGGTCGTAGGGTAAGCGATCTGATAAATCGCTTATACCTTCAAACCCGACCCAGTTTGGTCGATCATTAGGATCCGACCAAATACATTAGGTGACCCTAGTATAGGGCATAACCTTCTGAGGTTATACCCTATGGTCACATCGTTTAAGTAGTTGTATGATAGGTAGTTTATATGCCTTAGGTAAATTACCAGAATACCCTTTTCATGTATAATTGGTAATTAAGCATATGTAACCTAAACTTTTGTCACATAACTGATTATGTAACATGTTTAGGCATATAACACTTGTCATAGGACTAGTTAGACGGTCCGAACGCGTTTCACGCGCACGACACGTTAAAGTAACGTATGTTACCTTAATGGGTCGCGATGGGTCGATAATACTTAGGTTAAGTTTCATTTAGTATGTAGGCTTTGTTAAACCATATCATATGAGTTCCTACACTCATTTGGTTTACAAACCCTCCTGCTACCCAGTCTTCCGATTTAGGTCCGGGTTAATTATGTAGTTACCTATATTAGGTACCGTTTGATTTCTGGGACTCCTCTAGCTTACTTGGTAGTTGTTCAAGACTCCTAAGCAATCCCAGGCGAGTACATTCTTCCCCTATTTTACTGTTTTCAGTTGTTTTGGGGTGACTCATATGTGCTAAATGTTTTCGATGTTATAACGATGGTTTCAAAAACAATTAAGGCGATTTATACAAAACTAATAACGATTTCATAAAGTGAACAAACTTGTTGGTTGTAGTTACATAACAAATGACATTCATTAGCAATGATCAAGCCGACCAGTATTAGGTTATGGTACCATAGGATCTGACAAATCCCGTTATTTACTACACCCGTGGTTATGTGTGGGTATGGTAGGTAGCGACTGAATCTGTAATTGTTAACTTACCCTATGGAGGTTTGTTAATACGAAAACGAGAAGCGACGAAAACGAGAAGCGACAAAAGTCACGAAGGTTTGAATGTTATTAGCGAGACGATCATATAAGTAGTTTCACGACCTAAAACGAATTAAACGATTTACGATTGGTTTTCACACGATGTTTTAACGATTGGGTAACGATTGGGTTTCACACGATGTTTTAACGATTGGGTAACGATTGGGTTTCACACGATGTTTTAACGATTGGGTAACGATTGGGTAAACATTTGTACATGATTTACATTTGATCATGCATTTACACGAAACATAGTATTGGTTTAAACCAAGTTTTACTTAAATACTTTGTTTTGTGCGTTTCACCTAAGGTTTAGTTGATGCATTTCACTAGCCATACATATTATTTTGGTTATACATATTACATGATTTACATTTGGGCATGAACATCACTTTGGTGGTTTGGTTTGGATTAAGTGATTAAGTAACAATGCGTGTGGAATATGATACAAGCATGGTGGATACGCCGCTGGTACTTCCTATATATAAGTGTTTGTATGGTATTACATATTGTAGCGTTATTTGAATCATTTCAGTTTGAGACATAGAACATTTTATACAAGTAACATACTTTTCACAAGACATTTATTTACAAACAACTTATCTTATACAAACTCATTTTACATGGTTATTCATTTAATCATGCATTATTCTCTTATTATACATATCACCTAAACTAATTATTTTTCAAATGATTTACAAAGACAAAGCAAATTACAAGGTTCATGACTAAACATTTTCTTAAAACAGAAGTCATGAATCTTATTTTTCACAAAACCTATGTACTCGCCAGCATTTCTTTGCTGACCTCGTTTTCACATATGTTTCAGGTATTGTTGAATGATATCGATTGATAAGATGCATGCTCACATAGGACTGGACAAGGCCTTAGTGACTCAATAACAATGATAGACTATGTTTAAATGTGTATTTAGATTTCCAGACGATGTAATTATTCAATGTTTAATAAAACGAAATACTTTTGATATCCATGGTTATGAAACATTAATTCTGTTGCAACACGCCCCGATGTTTCCGCCGCGATTTGTTGTTTTACGCGGTCGGGGTGTGACAGAAAAGATGGTATCAGAGCCAATGGTTATAGGGAATTAGGTTATTAGTAATTAGTAATGCTTTGACCTAGTCTATAACCTTCTTAGGACCATAACGCGAGTTTACTTGCGTTTAGTCATAAAACAATACCGTCGCCTATCCTTAGGCGACGACCACAACAAGAACATAAATTTCAAAACCGCTTTAAAAACTACTCATCTGTTCTAGGATGATTGATTACAAGGTTTTGAACCCTCTATTGTAAGGTTTTGAACCCCTTTAAATTTTCAAAATCTCGTCAAGGTTTTGGGTTTTAAATAATGTGAACACGTGCAAACTGGAAGGGTGAATGCCTGTATTCTGGGTTTTCTGTCTAGGCAAGCACTTCGTATACATCTCATCAGACGCGAGACCAGTTGTGCTTACCTGGGAATTCTTGGGATGAGTGTTCACTTATAGGCGAGCATGTCTTCGCGATACATTATTTTTGACCTGCTTACTTTGATTAGTCATTGTCTCATTTGTTTGCCTTTGGTAACAAACAAATGGTCACAATCTACATCCCTTGTCATTTCCTTTTGACTATCTTTCGCTTGTTTCCTCCTATGCCTTTCTTTTTCTTCAAGAATGTCTCTTCATCACGATGACGCTCAGATATCTGAGCAAGCAGCCCAATTCGCTCAGCAAATAGGCGAAGTAGTCCTGAAGACTGTTGAATTAGCTACTGCCATGTATCGTCTCCAGGATGAAGCCACTCGAGAGTCACCAAGACAGGCAGGACCTAGTCAGGTGACAGCACACCAGCCAAGAAACCAATCGAGGAATCAAAGACCATGGATGAACGATCCCCTAAGAAGTCAAAGAAGCGAAAGACTTCTCAGAACTTCGCCATGGTCGCTCACAATGGTAAAGCAGTCCCCAACCAACCAGCTCAACCCCCTGCTAGGTGTGTATGGTTTTTCCTATGATACCTACATCAAGGAACTATGTACCTTACAAACTACTCTTGTGATTTCTCTCTTTCAAATGATTGCTCATGATTCCCTCGAAAATTTTAAGTACTTGTTTCACTCTAAGAAACAAAGTACAGAAAATTAAGTGACATTATGAGTAATCGTGCTTTTTGCACATCTGTGCCTTTAAATCCTTGGTTAGATAACTAAGGG
>JARYGA010052165.1:0-38176 GCA_030545235.1 Helianthus tuberosus | reverse complement strand
GTCGAGGAATCGAACCCAATCGAGGAATCAAAGACCATGGATGAACAGACTGGATCCCCTAAGAAGTCAAAGAAGCGAAAGGCTTCTCAGAACTTCGCCATGGTTACTCACAATGATCAAGCCGTCCCCAACCAACCAGCTCAACCCCCTGCTAGGAAGCCATACAATGGAACTGCACCCTTGTGCAACCAATGTAGCCTCCATCATCATGCCAATGTAAAGTGCCGCAAATGCCAAACTTGTGGACTTATAGGCCATACAGCAAGAGTTTGCCCAGCTGCAGCCGCACCAAACCAAGCTGGCAACAATCCTGCTCAAGGTCGTTTTCTACCAGGTTCTTGCTTCAACTGTGGCGAGATGGGTCATTTCCGAAGAAATTGCCCAAAACTTGCTAATGCAAATCCAGCACAGGGATGAGCATCTGACCGAATGGAAGACAACGCTGTTTAGAAATAATCAATCCTTATGTATTATTTTCTTTAATTGTCAAGGTCCAAGAAACAGTTGTTATCGTTGTTTATTAATAAATCTTTTATATACATTGCAATGTATTTATGTGGTTGCACGTATAAACAACATATCTCTTACAATACCGACAATCAAGGAACCGTATTCCTTGAAGAACAAACTACCCCCAAAATTTTCCCATTCTATGATCTCTTGCGTTTCCACGAAATTCCTAAGTACCCGTTTATTCTAAGGAAACGAAGTACAAGGCGCAAGTTACAACACTGGACGAATACCCAAAGTACCACTATAAATCCTTAATAGGGTACCTAAGGGTATTTCCGTAAATCCTAAAATTGTTGTGTTCCTTAATTCGAATATTACATTTCTTTGAAAACAAAATCGAATTTTTGGGAGATCTTCCTATCTCTTCAGATAGATCCCAGAGGACATTGAAGTCCATCGACTGGTTTCCATATCCGTTCTCAATCGATAACAAATTAATAACCAAGTTAAACAACTATGTGATTATGTGCTTATGTGTTCCTTTATATGTTTTTGTGTAATCCAAGTTTTTTTTATCCAAATCCTCGTAGAACCTTTCGTATCTTCATATGAGGGATTCGTAGTAGGATACCCAAAGGTACTACATAAAATCCTTAAAGGACTACTACGTTGTAGTTAAGTCCCTTGGATTATAAAGTACTACTCCATAATTAGACCCCTTGAGTGGTCTAGTTAAATAGATTGATCCAAAAATCTGGTTAGGAATATCATGTGATGATATAGCTGAAAGGACTCCTTGGTGGCCTAATTAAAAAGATCATTTGTCGATCTAATTAAAAGGACCCTATGGTAGTCTAGTCACCCTCATCACAGGTTTGATTTTCTTCCCCTAAACATTACAAGACAAACTGTGCGGACTGTGCAAGGAATTACGTAATTATGGATGCATACATAATTATGGAATTTAGTGCTCAGAAACCACAGCGAGCTTTGTCATGTGCCTAGAAGTTAACTCTATTCATTTCCGTTTCTGAGGAAGCACCCGTTGAAAATGACTCCGTTTGTTCATTTTCGTTTCTGAAGATTGTCCGTTGAGGAAATGAATATCCGTTTGTCTATCATTTCCATTTCCGTTTCTGAGGAAGCACCCGTTGAAAATGACTCCGTTTGTTCATTTTCGTTTCTGAAGATTGTCCGTTGAGGAAATGGATATCCGTTTGTCTATCATTTCCATTTCCGTTTCTGAGGAAGCACCCGTTGAAAATGACTCCGTTTGTTCATTTTCGTTTCTGAAGATTGTCTGTTGAGGAAATGGATATCCGTTTGTCTATCATTTTCATTTCCATTTCTGAGGAAGCACCCGTTGAAAACGACTCCGTAAGTTCATTTTCGTTTCTGAAGATTTGTCCGTTGAGGAAATGAATATCCGTTTGTTTCTCCTTTTCATTTCCATTTCTGATGAAGCAACCGTTGAAAATGACTCCGTAAGTTCATTTTACGTTTCTGAAGATTGCCCGTTGAGGAAATGAATCCCCGTTTGTTTATCCCTTCATTTCCGCTTCTGAAGAATACTCGTTGAGGAAAATGACTCCGTCTGTTCATTTTCGTTCTGAAGAATGTCCGTTAAGGAAATGACAGGATTATGCCTTACATATCTCTGGTGGTTATTTGACACAAAGTCACAAATAGACTCCTACGAATAAATTTCGGGACGAAATTTCCTAAAGTAGGGGAGACTGTGACACCTGTGTCACTTCAACCATCAAACAAATGCCAAACCAATGAAATATTGTATTTCATACTTGGGATTTGTAAAAAAAATATGTGTATCGTTTACACATATCAACTCTTGTTCAATTTCAAGCTTTAAATCGCTTTCTGGAGGGTTATACGCGCACTGATGCGTAAATATAACCAGTTTAATGCAACGAACACTCCGGAATAGTGAAATAGGCTTAACATACCTTAATTAACCTTTACATAACTTAGAAATAAGTTTTGAAGGCTTTGGTATGGCAAAATCTAGTTTATTCGCTTACAGGGACTAAATTTGACAAACTGCGAAAGTATGCCAATTTGAACTGTAACAGACATTCCGGAACATGACCATAAGTTAAACACACCTTAAATATCCTTTATATAGCTTAGAAATAGGCTTTGAGGGGTTCGGTGTGCTAAAATAAACTTTTGGGTCATTCAGGGACTAAAAGCGTCAAAAAGTGCACAAGTTTGCATTCTCGCGCATAACTCACGTCCTGAATACATCCGGACATCCAAAAATTTATGTAAGCACTATAATATTTTATATTAGTGTTTGGCATGACAAAAATCCATTCGTCACGCATTTTGGATCGTTTTTCGCGCTTGTGCGCATTCCGTCGTAATTAAGCGAACATCGCGTTCGTACGACCAAACGAACCAACATCCGACATATTTTTGAGCATGTTTCATGTCCACAATGTTTAGGCATCATTTTAGGGCCTTAAAGTTGGCTTTACGGGCCTTAGAAGTGTCGGAAATGGCCTTAAACACGTGCAGGGGCTGAAACTGTCACTTTTGAAACTTGGTTTCTGATCAGAAGCTCCAGGCGGCCCGCCTGAGCTTTGTCTGATCCTGAAGCGGGCCGCATCAGCCCTTCAGATCAGCAAAGGTCATTTTAAACATAAGTTAACAGCCCCTAACACTTCCTAAAGGTCAAGTGCCACATGTTAACCTCTTATGGTGGCCAAAATCAGTCACCACAACATTGCAACAAGTGTACGGGCTAGATCATTCCCACTTTTCCAAGAAACGATCCTAACGGTGGACCGAAAACTATAAATACCCAACCCATTTCACTTCTTTTATCACTAGAATCTGATCAATTGTGCTCTAAGTTGAAACCTTTGTTTCATACCTGAGCTATTTTGATCTAGATTAGCATTCGGGGACCCTTCGTAAGTGTTCCTTCGTTCTTTTATTGCTTTTCGAGTCTGAAAGTCAAACTTTGTTTGACTTTCTGCATTGACCAGTTTATGGTCGATGCGAAGTTCGTTTGAACTTCATAACGTGAGCGTGATCATGATGGTTATAGTCCCTAGTGACTATACCTACTGATTACCACGTTATCTAGGCTCAGTGACGAGCCGTAGTTTCGGTCAGAATACGTATTCCTGCGTATTTTGTAACCAAACTACTCTTAGGTATCACAACCGTTTGTTGTGATTCCAAACCTGTTTTCTAAACTTAGTTAAGCATGTTTTAACATGCTTAGCTCGTCACTTTTAGTTTAGTGCTTATATAGGGTCGTCAGGTAAGCGATCTAAACAATCGCTTATACTTTCGAACTCGATCCGTTTAGTCGATCATTAGGATCCGACCAAACACATTAGGTGACCATAGTATATAGGGAATAACCTTCCGGGGTTATACCTTATGGTCGCTTAGTTTAAGTAGTTGTATGATAGGTAGTTTATATGCCTTAGGTAAATTACCAAAATACCCCTTTGATGCCAAAATTCGTTTTAATCATATGTAACATAACTTTTGACATCTAAACTGATTTGACAACCATATTAGACATGTTAAGGCATATTTTACTTATCATAGGACTAGTTAGGCGGTCCGAACGCGTTTTACGCAAACGACGCGTTAAAGTAGCATAAGCTACCTAAACGGGTCGTAATGGGTCGTAAGCACTTAGGTTAGGTTTCATTTAGTATGTAGGCTTTGTTAAACCATACTACATGAGTTCCCATACTCATTGGGTTTACGAGCCCTCATTCTATCCGGTCGTCCGATTTAGGTCCGGTTTATTAATGTAGTTACCTATATTAGGTGCCGTTTGATATTCCGTGATCTCTAGCATTGCTTGGTGGTTATCTTAGGACTTCTGAGCAATCTCAAGTGAGTACATAGACCCCTCTTTTACTGTTTTCCAAACGTTTTGGGGTGGAACACATGTGCCTACTTGTTACTTTCATGCTTTCCGTGTTTTCACATCATATACCTGCTGTGTTCGTTAGTACATTATAGTACATGATTTCATTGTGTTCATGCTATGTATGCCCATTGTGTGCGTACTTAGTACATCGTTTTACATTACATTTTATGCTATGTATGTCCATTTAGTTCATACTTAGTACATTGTTTTACATTACACTTAGGCTATGTATGCCCATTGTGTGCGTACTTAGTACATCGTTTTACATTACATTTTATGCTATGTATGTCCATTTAGTTCATACTTAGTACATTGTTTTACATTACACTTAGGCTATGTAGGTCCATTGTGTGCATACTTAGTACATTGTTTTACATTGCATTTCTGTTGCATATGCTCATCCAGCATATGAACACATTATACTACCTTTTGAACCGTTGTAACCATTTGACTATGTGAACCGTCATAACCGTTTGATTATATGAACCGTTTGTAACTATTGAACCGTGTGAACCATTTGTATCTTTTGACAGGATTTACATTTGACAATAGACATTTGACAATACATAAACATTTCTACAATTGTTAAACATTACTTTGGCGGTTTGATTTGATTAAGTGATTTAGTAACGATGCCTGTGTAATATGATACAAGCATGGTGGATACGCCGCTGGTACTTCCTATATATAAGTGTTTGTATGGTATTACATATCTTAGCGTTATTTGAATCATTTCAGTTTGAGACATATAACATTTTATACAAATAACAAACTTTTCACAAGACATTGATTTACAAACAACTTGACTTATACAAATTCATTTAACATGGTTATTCATTTAACCATACATTATTCTCTTATTTGTACATATTATCTGAACTTATTGTTTTTCAAATGATTTACAAGACAAAGCAAATTACAAGGTCTATGACTAAACATTTTCTTAAACAAAAGTCATGAATCTTATTTTCACAAAACCTATGTATCTCACTGGCATTTTTATGCTGACGTACCTATTTTCACATGTGTTTTCAGGAGATGATGCATAGGACTTATCAAGACATACTTAGGCGGACCTGTGCCTTAGTGACTTAAAACGAGACAAGAACTAGTTAATTTATGTTATGTACTCTTTGGTTCTTGTTTAAAACAATGTAAACTTTCATGTTTGATTAATAAAACGAAACTTTAATTTCCATGGTTGTGAAACATTAATTCTGTTACAACACTCCCCGACGTTTCCGCCACGTTTTGTATGTTCTACGTGGTCGGGGTGTGACATTTTAAAGGATCCTTTCCTGAGTTATCATTCCCTATATATAAAAAAAGCAATAATGATCTATTTGCATACACCTATGTTGTAAGGGTATTGTTAAATACACCTAAAAAGTCAACTTTTTTTTATTTTTCCCATAACTTAGCTGCCTATTTCAGTCAACTTTTCTAGTTATTTCAATTTTCTATAAAGTAACTTTTATATGGTCAATGGAACAATTTCTATAAACTTAAACAGGGAACACCATTTCTATAAACCTGTAACCAAGATGTTAACCCAGATCATAAACCCTTAACTACATAACAGGGAACAAGATTTAACCAGTGGCGGACCCAGAAATTTTTTGCTGGGGGTGCGGTTGAGGTGTTCAACCATATTTTCAAGGGGTGCGGTCGGGTTTTTTGCCTAAAATATACACTAAATTTTTTTTTTCAAGGGGTGCAGCCGCCCACCCTAGCCAAAAGCTAGGTCCGCCCATGGATTTTGTCACACCCTGGCTTTGCGGAAGCGTGGTTAATTTGGTGTGACTTCTTAATACCATAGCTTAATCATAACAAAGCTATATGAAAATAAAACCATGCAAGATCATCCATTAAAATAAGTTTGAAGAGTAAAGAACCACAACATTGTCTTAACGGATATCACATCCTAACAAACATAAACAGTGTTCAAAAGACACAACACCAACAAGAAATAAACACAGTTTAAGAACTGTGACTCGTCCAGGAAAAAGTCACATCCCTTAAACTCGGATGACCTCGAAACTAGTGCAGCGGGAAAACGTGTCATACCGCGCCAGATCCTTTAATTCCCTGAAATACATGTAAGTTGAAAAATCAACAATAATGTTGAGCGAGTTCATGTGTAAGTGAGTAAGTAAAACCTTTGTAAAATGTCTGTATGTATGAAAATTCCTGATATGTAGCAATAAGGAAAAAGAGATCAATTAATGTGTAGCTAATACATTAATAAGTGAAATGGCCTAGGAAGCACTCAAACCTGTAACGCGTATTTCATACCGGTCCTTCCGGCGAAACGACATAGTCACCACATGCAGCCACACGCTGGCTCATGTGTGGGGCTCGCAACACCCGATAGATCTATCACTCATGCCTCTCGGTCCTTATACAAGGATTAATGGTCTTACGATAATAGCCTACCCATTCACATGATCTAGGTAATAACCCTCCTTATGCTATCCATACCATGTAAAAAGTACTTGTAATCGTAGTAACATGTATTTCACCCCCGCAGTTTAGAAAACTGAAAACAATTAAGAGAAAAGGGGGACATGAACTCACAGTGGTGCGTCTCTACCAAGTATACCTCCTGATTAAGCAGCTGTGCGACGACCTACACGTACTAAATCTA
The DNA here is from genome assembly GCA_030545235.1 of Helianthus tuberosus. Classification (NCBI taxonomy): domain Eukaryota; kingdom Viridiplantae; phylum Streptophyta; class Magnoliopsida; order Asterales; family Asteraceae; genus Helianthus; species Helianthus tuberosus. Next base: position 31,154 of record JARYGA010052165.1, on the reverse strand, counting down.
TTAGACGGACGGCCGTGCCTTAGCTTAAGGTTTAAGTTTTTGGGAAATAGTTAGACAACTATTTCGTGTTTATATTTTTGTAAATACTTGGTAATTATTCTCCTTCCCAAGGATGGGGGATTAGTACATGTGCGTTCGTATTATTTTGGAATTGTTAACATTCGGTAATATTATTTTTACCCTAAAAATAATATTTGTATAGTTCACAAGATAATCATGAAAATTCACAAGTGTTGTTATGAAAATATATACCAAATATATATATTTATCAAGTTTTTATTTTGTGAAAATCCCACCTCCGATATTTTGTAAATAAGTCGTGGCGAAATCTATAATTTGAAAACAAGTAAAAATGTATTGCTAACACTTGTGGTGAAAATATTTCTAAGTGTTAGGTTTTTGGAAAAATTTCGCCAGAGTTTCCCCTGTAACTGGAGGTGGCCATGCTTTTAAGCGTATCATTTTCTTTTATAAATCAAACCAACAATTTTTCTCATCCAATCAAAACAATGTTCAAAGCATCCACTAGTCAAAATATATATAAATCGCATAAATTACATGAACTTGTGATTTATCCAAAATGTGAAGTAAATCCCATTACTTTTAGTGGATCTTTTGTATAAATCAATCCGGTTTCGTAAAAGTCTCGTTTTTAAAGAAAATAAATTTCCACAACTTTTTGTCAACATTTACAAAAATAGTTCTTTTGTCAAAACTTTGTGTTACACAAGTGTCTACACACTTGTGTGTTTACAAAAGCACTTTTGTTTATGTAAGATCCGTCTTTAAGAGTATGTTTTCTCTTGACACGTGGTCCTTTGAAAATACCGCTTGTAGATCCGTAGATCTACTAGTTTTAAACACCACTTCGTAATTAAAATCGTTTTTACACAAGTTCAAGTTTCTCGAGTGGTAGAGTTTCATCACTTAACCCTTGTTACACTTAAACAAGCTCTATGTCATGATCCATGATCATGACCAATCCGGGTTAAACGATGATCCGAGATACCACAACATAGATCGGCACTAAATAATCACACAAAACAAATCTTACAAGATTTACACAACCCTTGTGCTATTAACCAACATTTTTAGCATTTTTAGTAGACTTTTTCATATCATTTTGCATGTTCATGAATTTTAACGTCATATATCGTTTTAACCACCTTAAAATAGTTCGAGAGTGTGTTCATAGCCACTTACTACTAGCTCGAGGCTAGGGAAGAAACTAGTCGAAGAATGAGTGAATACAAGCAATGAGAAGAGGTCCTTCGCGTTCAGAGTGCACCGAGCTCCTTTGTGTGAGATCCTTAACCCTTGTATGCACTTGGAATGGCTTGATCAAGATTGAAAGATGGATGGATGATATAGGGGGTGTTCGGCCGAGAGTTTATAGAGAGGAGAGGGGAGTGTTGATTTTTGTTGTTGGTGGTTAAGTGTTTAGGAAAATCCATGAGATATATTTATAAACCATCAAGCAAGATTATCCAATGGAAATTATGTCCACTTGATTCTAAGCACATGGATTATTATAATCTAGCAAGTACAATTGGTGTCACCTACATGGTGACCGAACTCGGTTACAAGGGAGGGGGTTTGGTTCGATTCCAACTAGCTGGTTAAGCATTAGTTATGTTAAGTAGGACCCTTAAGTTAGTTACTAGAGTATAGTGTCTTGTGGCGGGTGTTAGGGTATTCGTGGACCCTAACTGTCTCGGAAAAAGATAAACAATGTACATGGCAATATTTTTATGTTCCGGGTAAAGTCCGGTTGTTCGGTTGGATAGTGATCCGTTAAAGTGCTTAACAAAGCTTTAAAGTGTCGTTAATATTATTTTTAGTGACGCAACTTATTCCCGACACTTTGGAAAGTGTCTAGTAACATTTTTCTCATGTTTTGGCACTTTATTAGTTAGCTAAATGCTGAATTATTATTTAAAGTGCTGAATTTTGTACTTAAAGTACGTTTTAGGCACATCCGGTCACTGTAATCTCATTCCTAGTGACGCAGTTCTACAACCCTTATATCCCTACACTCTCTCTACTAGTGTAGCAAACTATCTCAGGCTCTTACAAGCCTTAGAGGCAGTGCCTGCCTGGTGCTGGCTATAACAGCACGTTTAGTAGGTTATCCGTTATTGTGCTACAGTGCTTTTGTGCATCACGGTTGTCACTACAGTTATGTATGTAAATAGTAGGGTGACAGCAAATAAGGTATGATGCAAGTAAGTACATGTATCAGTATTCAAATAGCAGTTTATCCACAATTTCAAGTAAGCACAGTAATTAAGCAGTAATTAATTATTAATTAAGTCGTGTGGATACCTGGTTTGGTGAGGGTTGTCACATTCTCCCCCCGTTAAATAAATTTCGTCCTCGAAATTTGTACTACCCTACTACTTATGGTTAAGTCACACACGTATGTATATGGATAATATCGAAGTAGATAATCATCAAATCGAAACAAACCTTACTCACATTAGCTGAGTCCCAGAATATATAACAACCCGAATCCTAGGGTTGAAAGGTATGTGCTTCTAGCATTGGATGCCAACGGTACAAGACGTACTTGACGTATAATCTAGTGTAAACCAGCTAGCAGGGGGTTCCACAAAAGTGGAGTTTTGACTAATAAGATTCTTTTAAACGATTGGTTACAATATGCAAACGGGTTTTTACAAACCATAGCACCCGCTATATGAACTTAAAAGCAACAACTCAACGTAATAGTAAAATGATCTGTCAACTCTTGAATAAATGTCTGGTAAGGTTTAGTGTGTCGACATTTTTGAATAGTGGAGATACACCGAATGGAATACGAGTGAATCTGGTGTATCATTGTCTTGATTCGTAGTTGCATCAGAAATGTTTAAATGATAAATCAAACAAAAGTATGTGTGGTCTCGTGTAAAACGGTTACCACGATTAGCACAAGCTACAAGTTTATGATGACACCACAAGGTGTCGTAATGGCATTTCCCAATAATAGTGGTGACTGAACAAGTTCACCGCGTTTGAAATCAAATGAAAGTGTACTGAGGCAATCTGAAGATTTGATTTATACCATGTTACAGAGTTTTCAGTTAAATACGGAACATCAAAGATCCACTGTTTCCAATCGAAGATGAAATGTAATAAGTATCGCAAGGCATTTGATTTACAACGAAAGAATCGTTAGGGGGGTACATCATGATATGAAATGAATTTATGTACCTTTGACTCAGCACGCACGTGTGTTGAGAATGATTTAATTGTGATAAAGAAACGGATTTAGGGCAAGTTGTCAAATAATCAATTAAATCCGTGTACGAATTGAGTAGTCAAATAAGCGCAAGCTTCTGTTCTGTGAAAGTATCACTGTAAGGTGTCGAAATCTATCCACGATTTAGTGGAGTCTTAGACCAAATAAGTCTACCATGACCCGAAACAAAAGAATCTGTGCCAAAGTATTAGAATACGATGCTCTCAATGCATCATATGGCGTCTCAAATTAAGCAGGTGAACTGGATAAGTTCAAGCAGTTGAACCTAGTAACCAAACAATAAACGTACATATCAACAAGGAAATCTTGACATGATAGCAAACATGTAACTTGAAAGAAGGTAGTTTCAATAAGTGTGTTGACTTGATAACAAAAGAGTCAACAATGACAAAAATGTAGGTCATTCGAATCACGAATCAGTAACTGGGTTTAGCAGGGTAATATTTAAATTTCAATGAAGTGTTTGTTCGAAACAAAACCACGTGCGTAGCAAATGATGCATGTGAGTCATGAAAGTTTCCGAGTACTGAAACAATGAGTGCTTGCTAAGATGAAGAAATGACCAAGTATCGAAACAAATGTGTGTTCGCTCGCAGCGAAGAAAACTTGTGTGATGCAACTACCATTAAGGGGAGTAGAGATGCAAACATCTACTCGCCAGAAGTAAAAGAAATCCAAGTACTCTCTGTTTGGGTCAGCGGAACTGGCATATGTGCCAGGTTAATGATGGTTGATTGAGTTGACATATAGGGTTCCTAAATAAAAACCCTTACGAGTTTGGACCTGGGTTCACGAAGGTCCTAAATATAAGTTTTCCCAAATCCTCCAGGTTTCGTATCCCGTGTGGATCCGGTTTGTACATTGTGTAGGAAACACCGTTTTTTTGTGTATGTCTAAGAACTAGTCATTGTCCCACAATTTTCACCGGTAAACTTTCTTCTTGAATTTACTGTTAACGACGCTCGATTGTGGACCAGTCGTGTAATAGTTGTTGGGTCCTCATAGTGAGTTATATAAGAAGTTCGTTAGTCCTCAGCAAGAGCCACCGACCCCGGTTGGCTAGCTTTTCCGACTTCCGATCATTTGAAGGTCATTCGTCCTTTCTTTTGGCGAGCAGAACTGAGGTTATCCAAAACAAAGGTTTTGGTCTGTTATCTTCCTTCTTTATCAACCACTGGGGTTGCACTGCCCATCCTTGCCTCTCCGAAAGTGTAATTCGTTACGATGCATTGACTACAGGCGTGGTGCCTGGGATTAAATCGATGCGAGACTCGACTAATCGTTGAGGAGGTGATTCCGGTAAGTCTTCGAGGAAGACTGCTGGATATTTCCTTATTATAGGAACATCTCTGTGCTTTGGTTCTTCGGCTCCTCCTGTCCCCGACATGAGCCAAGAAAACAACACATTCTTCCCATAACAACCTTCGTGCCTTCAAGCAATTCGTGATCTGTGGAGGCGTATCCTGCCTTGTGAGTCGAGATCGTTCCTTCATTCGTCATCATGGTGCGGATATCAATCTCCTATTGATCATTTGTCAACCAATCCCTCCAACTACCTTGTTGAAGTCTCCCAATTCACTGGCAGTAGATCGAGTGTAATCTTATGCTTCCCGGGTTCTATCTTGCCGATTCCAGTTATTGTGTTGGCTTTCACTAGTTTCCCCTAAACTAGTTCTAATGGGTACTGGAATATCTACTTACTCGCTGCTTAAACCAATTATACTCTCGAACTCTAGGGGTGCGAAGCGTAAAATTTACAACATATTTGGCAATACAGATGCATAACATCGGGTAGTATGGGACGTACCAATATTCATGCTTGGATTCCTGGCGTGCTTCCATGGCTTCGGTGTTAGACATCTTTCCCATCATTTTGCTTAATCTCCCTTGGGCAATCTTTCCTAAAGTGCCTCATATCCCCGCAGGTATAAACATCCCTTATCTTTCCCCTTTCCTTTCTTTCCACGCTTCATCTCACGCCAACACGTTTCCCTGTTGTGTCCCACTTTGCCACAGTTGTCACACTTCCCATTTTTACATCGCCCGGTATGATGACGTCGGCACCTATCGCATTTAGGTAGCTTACCCATGTACTCTTTTCTCTTTTTGGCCTTGTTGTTGCTACTCGACTGGGTACCCTGTTTGAAATTTGCCAACTTTCTCTTGTTATCCCCAGATGACTCTACATGAGTCTCCTTCTTCTCCTCAGAGGTTGAAAATTTGTTCGTCCTGATTGCCTCTTCAGTCAAGGCTACACTTAGATTGATGGCCTCAGTGATCGTTGCAGGCTTTGACGTCGTCACCAAGCTCATGATTTGGGGTGCCAATCCCCAAATGAAACGCTCAATCCTCTTAAACTCCGGATCTACCATGTAAGGAACGATACGCGACAGAACTTGGAACTTCTCCACATACTCAGCTATTTTTGGACCTTCCATCTTCAAGTTCCAGAACTCAGTTTCTACCTTCTGGCTTTCTGTTTTCGAACAGTACTTTTTATGCATTAGCTCTTTCAGCTCGTCCCATGATAAAGCATATGCAGCGGCCTCGCCCATTGTCTGAACCTGAAGTTTCCACCATGACAGAGCCCCATCTCGGAATAGCCCGGAAATGTACATGACCTGATCTTTTGGGGCGCATTTGCTCGCACGCAAAACAGTGTCCGTCTTCTCAATCCAGCGTACGAAGGCTACGGCACCCCCAGTGCCGTCGAAATGTAGGGGCTGGCAGCCTAAGAACTGCTTGTAGGTGCAGCCGTTGGGTGGGTTATTTCCCGAGGTACCTCCGTTGTGTTTGGAGCGATGGGCCTCATACTGTGCGATAAACTGCAAGAGGCGTTCTTGAAATTCCGCCTCTGTCGTTGGCAAAGGGTTGTTGGTATCGGTGTTCCCTCGAGTTGACATCTTCTGAGAAGAAAGTCGGTTAGGTCGGCTCTTAGTAAGGACACGAGCACCTAAGTCTCTATTTAACGAATAAGACCTCATAGGTATATTACATTTACGTAAATACACAGTTGTTTAACAATTAATCACATATCCTCACGGTTATAGCACAGCTTGCAAATAGGAACGTAGCAAGTAAACATGTGGTATTATAGTTATAGCACAAATATGTAGATCATCAACGTGCTTAGTGAGAGCATAGCGACGATATTTTTCGTCGGTCATTAGTCATAAGTATTGTCGCGTGTTTAAAGATTATCGGGCTTTCATTATCCACCGGCCACAATCATTGCGTCTTACCAAAATGCATCACATCAGAAGGGACTCAGGGTCACCCTACCCTTGTCCAATAAGTATATCAGTGCATCACAACTACGTGGTCAGAAGCGATCCTCAAAAGTCTCCGAAATCCCCACTTATCATTAGCGTCTTTTCCCAAGCGTAATGCAATCCGCTTAATCCAGAAATCAACTATACTGGTGACTGAGGTGGAGGAGGAAAGAAAAGTATACTGTTAACGTGCGTGAGTCCCTCCTCGAGCTTGTATATACGTTGAAGTAATCATTTGCTCTGCCGCTTGATAGTTTAGAAATGAACATCGGAATCCCGGGAATGGTGAAAGAACAAAGGTCAAGAGCACAGAGGAGTCTTGATGCATGCGGCGGATCAAAGCATGCTGGTGATAGACCGGCTGGAGAACGTGGTATTTTGTATAGACTTTTCAGACAATATGTGGTCTTGTGATGTAGACACTCAAGTCATGTTTTCGGTTATGTAATGTTTCGCAATTGAAGTTGCCAATTGTGGCGTCAGCTCAAGCTCCAACAATCTGTGACTCATATCCTTAACTGTAGTTGATGTTACAAGAGCAACTCATCTCGCGTGTGGCCTTTATGATGTAAGGGTCTAACTTCAGCACAGTGTACAATAGGAATCACCGAGATGGCTCGTCCGACGTTGTAGAGGTGAATGTAGCAAATGGTGCGACCTGTGCAGTTGGGAATATGCTGTTGTAGTAGATGAATCGTTATGCGGGTGCTGACCTGAAGTACCTCCCCGAGGTATGGTTATATTCCGAAAGGAAGCTATAGGCATCTTGGCGCAATGGATGTTGGTCTTCATAGGGGAAGGGAGCAATGTCAGCGGTTGCGGGTGTAAAAACGAACATCTCACAAATGAGGAGATTGGCCGATGCAGGTAGATATAAGGGGTGCAATGTATGGCAGACCAAAAAGAAACAGGGTCGTGATCACGTAAAGGTGTAGGTTCAGCAGGCGCAACATCAAGCTGACCCAAATGGTGTAGTAGCTGGTTCAAGTGCAGGCTCCGGGTCATGTAACGGTGTGGAGGACATCAGCGGTGAGTGTGGGTAACAAATGTGCATCCATAGGAACTGGAACAGGGGCTGAAACAGGAACCACAAGAGAGCGTCACAGGAAACTCGAAAGGTGGGTAACCATTGTCATCGTCTATCCACCCATTTCGGGTGCGCGCGTATCGAGGATCAACTTGGGTTGCAAAAGGCGCATGATCGAACTGTACAGGCACAGGGTCAGGGTGGGGTGCAACAAGAGGGTTAGCAGGTATATCAGCGATAAGTGGGGGATCAACATGATCAGCAGTAATAACATGGTCACCCTCCAATAGTGGTGCATCAGCAGGGTGATCATCAATGGGTAGGTCAGCAATCACAGGATCAATGGGCATGCCAGCCTGAACAGGGTCATGCTCAAACACTGGGTCAAGAGCAGCTACTGGCTCAAGGGCCATGGCAGGCTCGGGATCAACGAACTCCATATCAAAATCTGCATGATCAGCGAATGCAGGGTCAACTGGGTTTACTGGGTCAACCATAGGCTGATCTAAGTGGATGAACTCTATCTCCTGGTCCGGGTCAAATCCAGGGGAAAAAAACAGGGTCTGAATCCTCATCAAGGTTGTGATCGAAAACAAATCTAGGAGCAGAGACAGCAGATGATGCCCTGTCAGGATTTGAACCGTGTGAATAGTGCTGTGCGCTCCGAGTGTGTGACGGTGCGGAGGCCACAGACTCGAAGGAGTCTGGAGTGGGTGAGTGTGCATGTGACTCCTCAGCTGGAGCATCTGCGAGTAACAAAAGATCACCATCAGCTAGAAGGGCCTCGCCCTCAACATCGTCCTCCAGGGGCTCATCATCAAACGGATCGACGTCGTCGTCAGCGTCGGTGTCGAGGAGCATATCGTAAGCAGGATAAACGGCCAAAGGTATGGGAGCAGGGATCTCTACGAGTGGTAGGTACCCAGCAAAAGGACCATCAGCGGGCTCATTGACAGCGTCGGGTAGCGCAAAAGGGCTGAAAGTCATCCTCGTCTGTGCTGGTAACATCTGATGTGTGGACCTCGTGCTCTGAAGACTCTAAGTCGTCTGATACTATGGGTCTAGGGTCCGTGGTGTCCGATTCACCAGTGCCTGATGAATCCATGGTGTCTGTATCATAAACACAAATATGCACAAATAATCAATCATATAATCAGACAAGCACATTAGTCACCAAGTAAGCAATCAAACAATTCTCCTAGTCCCACTAGCCTCCCAGCCTCTCAGACTGCTCTTCCTAGTCCCACTAGCCAAATTCTCCGAGCCTCTCAAACTGCTCTTCCTAGTCCCACTAGCCAAATTCTCCCAGCCTCTCAGACTGCTCTTCCTAGTCCCACTAGCCAAATTCTCCCAGCCTCTCAGACTGCTCTTCCTAGTCCCACTAGCCTATTCTCCCAGCCTCCCAGACTGCTCTTCCTAGTCCCACTAGACAACTACCTCGGTTTCCCAGACCGAGCCTCGGCCACCTAGACCGAGCCTCAGCCTCCCAGACTGAGCCTATAAATAATAAATAAAATGTGCTCAACATTTGTTTGTAAAAACGTTTTGGATCTGGACTTAAGTGGTATGCGATGTAAAAATGTTTTCGTGAGAGCCCTAGTGATCATAGTCTAGACTCGAGAAAGAATCCTAGTTCACTATGATCAGAGCTCTGATACCAAGCTGTCACACCCTGGCTTTGCGGAAGCGTGGTTAATTTGGTGTGACTTCTTAATGCCATAGCTTAATCATAACAAAGCTATATGAAAATAAAACCATGCAAGATCATCCATTAAAATAAGTTTGAAGAGTAAAGAACCACAACATTGTCTTAACGGATATCACATCCTAACAAACATAAACAGTGTTCAAAAGACACAACACCAACAAGAAATAAACACAGTTTAAGAACTGTGACTCGTCCAGGAAAAAGTCACATCCCTTAAACTCGGATGACCTCGATGTCACACCCCAAAAATCCACCTGCGGAGTACTACTGCTTGGAGGCGTGACTGACCAGGATCCAGCCACCAATCATATTGAACATGCGAGTTAAAAGATATAAAAGTTTAACCAATACAATTGGTGTCCAAACAAACACATAGTTAAGTTGCAAGCGGAAGCATAAGTCTTAAATCAAAACATAAGTTTAATTGTTTCATAGTTTAACATGGCACACAGTCGTCCATGTCCCACAACGATCCTCCTCCATGCAAGCTCCAGCTTAAGAACCTAAGGACCTGCAAAGCATGCAGTAACGAGTCAACAACAAGTTGAGTGAGTTCACGGTTGGGTGTTCGTTTTAAGTTGTTTCGAAAACAGTTTCCTTTATCTGGCATCCTGCCGTGGGGGTTGCCCCATAGTTAAAAACGTGACTTGTTTATTCCCGGTTACTCTGGCTATCCAGCCGTGGGGGCTACCCCGTGTTAGTTATCTGGCATTTCGGCCGTGGGGGCTACCCCATGTATACACTAGACTCGTTACCATATCGACTGCTGACTGTAGTCATGTTTATGTGCCCTGAAACTGTCAATGTCTATCAGCATTGACGTGCCCCAGATCCATTAGTTCACGCCCGTCCTCTGCGGCACGGTGTGAGGTTTGTCAGACCTAAATAGCGCTATCTAACTAATGACCCGCTCGCCATTGGCCCGGCGATTAAGTCGATATAAAAATGAGGGACTTCGTGATAGAGTTTTGGTCTAGTACGAGTTATCTGTCCGTGAGGACGAGGAATTACATTCCTGAACCTTTGCTGTCCTACCCAAGGAGGACGAGGAACCCAGTTCCTTAACCCCAATTCCCGACCCCTGGGAATCCCATGCTTTGTAGAGGGTGTGAACTCACCTTGGTTTGCTCGGTAGGTACACAGAAAAGTCAATCAAGCAATATCGTGGCTACTCACGTCCTATCATAGTTGTATCATACAATCAGGTTCGTATTCAAGTAGTGCACGTATGGCATACACGTATAATAGCAGGTAGCATGCAGGTATAATTTATGGCATACACTCATAACCATACGGTTCACAAAGACACTTATGAGTTCAGTATACAAGCGAACAAGGCCCAATAGTCCGGCCCAAGCACTTCGGCCCGTAACAGTGAGAGCCCAAATAGTGTGTACATGCACATGGGCTCGAGTCGCAACCGGACTCGCAACCACGGTTTCGGTTCGTGCTGTTTTGGTTACGAGTCGCAACTGGACTCGCAACTGTGGTTCCGAGTCACCAAGTCGGTGTGCTGATCATGTGTGGTTTCGAGTCGCAACCAGGTGTTTGCGACTCGCAATCTGTGTCGCAATCGGGGATCTCGACTCGTTGTGCTTGGTTTCGAGTCGCAACTGATGGTTTCGGTTGGACAGGAGCTGATTCGGTACAGTGTACTACCCACTAACATTCTGATTTCACGTAACAGTTTGTACTATCCAACCAAAATCCTTAAACATGTTTCTTGTCTAGCAAATTACTAAAAATGGATCAAACATATCAGATTTCAAATATTCAACATGTTCATATGATATTCAACAAGTTCTTCATGTGTTCATCATGTTCATCTTGTTCTTCAATATTCAAGTAGTTCATCTTCATTCCTATGAACCTAGGTCTAACAAGAATCATGAACAACTTATCAACAAATCACCCTAATAGCAAGCTTTCGGTTCTTAACACAAGAGTACACAATCCGATTTATATGAACATCAACAACTAGTGTTTTAGACTACATTTAAACACAAAACATCATGAGTTCATTATGCCACATATCCGAAATCAAAGCATGTTCCGATTATCAACATCATACACACGATTCACAAGCACATCATCATTGTACAAACGGTTCTAGTTCAATCATGTCATCCATAACATCAAACATCATAAACACTAACCAACAAACATCATAAACACTAACAAGCATCATAAACACTAACAAGCATCATAAACACTAACAAACATCATAAACACTAACCGGTTGTGAGGTGGTGAAAGATGAAGCTTTGTTTGGTGTGAACAAGCAAATCCGAGAAATCCTTTTGAGGTCGGTTGGTTTGATCCGAGAAGAAGGAGAAGAGTGTGATGCTTGGTGTCTAGGGTTTTAGTGAGAGAATGGAGAGTGTGTGTGTAGAGGAGAGTATGAGTGTTATCAAAATGGCAACATGTCTAACTATCAAGTTTATATATCCGCTCCTAGTAATACACCCTAGTGGGCTCTCGGATAGGCTAAGTGTGGGTGTGTGGCCCAACCGGCCCAATGTTGCATCGTTCACTCGAGACCACATGGTCTCGAGTCGGGTTCTTGTGTCTCGGTTCATATATACATACATCGCATACTCACAAGCACACACAAATAACACATAATCACGTAAATGTTCATTTGTCATTAATCACATAAGCTAACTAGCCACGCGTTTAAGCATACACGAAAGGTTCTAGATTTCGAGTTGTCACACTCGAAACTAGTGCAGCGGGAAAACGTGTCATACCGCGCCAGATCCTTTAATTCCCTGAAATACATGTAAGTTGAAAAATCAACAATAATGTTGAGCGAGTTCATGTGTAAGTGAGTAAGTAAAACCTTTGTAAAATGTCTGTATGTATGAAAATTCCTGGTATGTAGCAATAAGTAAAAAGAGATCAATTAATGTGTAGCTAATACATTAATAAGTGAAATGGCCTAGGAAACACTCAAACCTGTAACGCGTATTTCATACCGGTCCTTCCGGCGGAACGACATAGTCACCACATGCAGCCACACGCTGGCTCATGTGTGGGGCTCGCAACACCCGATAGATCTATCACTCATGCCTCTCGGTCCTTATACAAGGATTAATGGTCTTACGATAATAGCCTACCCATTCACATGATCTAGGTAATAACCCTCCTTATGCTATCCATACCATGTAAAAAGTACTTGTAATCGTAGTAACATGTATTTCACCCCCGCAGTTTAGAAAACTGAAAACAGTTAAGAGAAAAGGGGGACATGAACTCACAGTGGTGCGTCTCTACCAAGTATACCTCCTGATCAAGCAGCTGTGCGATGACCTACACGTACTAAATCTATTAGACGGACGGCCGTGCCTTAGCTTAAGGTTTAAGTTTTTGGGAAATAGTTAGACAACTATTTCATGTTTATATTTTTGTAAATACTTGGTAATTATTCTCCTTCCCAAGGATGGGGGATTAGTACATGTGCGTTCGTATTATTTTGGAATTGTTAACATTCGGTAATATTATTTTTACCCTAAAAATAATATTTGTATAGTTCACAAGATAATCATGAAAATTCACAAGTGTTGTTATGAAAATATATACCAAATATATATATTTATCAAGTTTTTATTTTGTGAAAATCCCACCTCCGATATTTTGTAAATAAGTCGTGGCGAAATCTATAATTTGAAAACAAGTAAAAATGTATTGCTAACACTTGTGGTGAAAATATTTCTAAGTGTTAGGTTTTTGGAAAAATTTCGCCAGAATTTCCCCTGTAACTGGAGGTGGCCACGCTTTTAAGCGTATCATTTTCTTTTATAAATCAAACCAACAATTTTTCTCATCCAATCAAAACAATGTTCAAAGCATCAACTAGTCAAAATATATATAAATCGCATAAATTACATGAACTTGTGATTTATCCAAAATGTGAAGTAAATCCCATTACTTTTAGTGGATCTTTTGAATAAATCAATCCGGTTTCGTAAAAGTCTCGTTTTTAAAGAAAATAAATTTCCACAACTTTTTGTCAACATTTACAAAAATAGTTCTTTTGTCAAAACTTTGTGTTACACAAGTGTCTACACACTTGTGTGTTTACAAAAGCACTTTTGTTTATGTAAGATCCGTCTTTAAGAGTATGTTTTCTCTTGACACGTGGTCCTTTGAAAATACCCCTTGTAGATCCGTAGATCTACTAGTTTTAAACACCACTTCGTAAGTAAAATCGTTTTTACACAAGTTCAAGTTTCTCGTGTGGTAGAGTTTCATCACTTAACCCTTGTTACACTTAAACAAGCTCTATGTCATGATCCATGATCATGACCAATCCGGGTTAAACGATGATCCGAGCTACCACAACATAGATCGGCACTAAATAATCACACAAAACAAATCTTACAAGATTTACACAACCCTTGTGCTATTAACCAACATTTTTAGCATTTTTAGTAGACTTTTTCATATCATTTTGCATGTTCATGAATTTTAACCGTCATATATCGTTTTAACCACCTTAAAATAGTTCGAGAGTGTGTTCATAGCCACTTACTACTAGCTCGAGGCTAGGGAAGAAACTAGTCCAAGAATGAGTGAATAAAACCAATGAGAATAGGTCCTTCGCGTTCCGAGTGCACCGAGCTCCTTTGTGTGAGATCCTTAACCCTTGTATGCACTTGGAATGGCTTGATCAAGATTGAAAGATGGATGGATGATATAGGGGGTGTTCGGCCGAGAGTTTATAGAGAGGAGAGGGGAGTGTTGATTTTTGTTGTTGGTGGTTAAGTGTTTAGGAAAATCCATGAGATATATTTATAAACCATCAAGCAAGATTATCCAATGGAAATTATGTCCACTTGATTCTAAGCACATGGATTATTATAATCTAGCAAGTACAATTGGTGTCACCTACATGGTGACCGAACTCGGTTACAAGGGAGGGGGTTTGGTTCGATTCCAACTAGCTGGTTAAGCATTAGTTATGTTAAGTAGGACCCTTAAGTTAGTTACTAGAGTATAGTGTCTTGTGGCGGGTGTTAGGGTATTCGGGGACCCTAACTGGCTCGGAAAAAGATAAACAATGTACATGGCAATATTTTTATGTTCCGGGTAAAGTCCGGTTGTTCGGTTGGATAGTGATCCGTTAAAGTGCTTAACAAAGCTTTAAAGTGTCGTTAATATTATTTTTAGTGACGCAACTTATTCCCGACACTTTGGAAAGTGTCTAGTAACATTTTTCTCATGTTTTGGCACTTTATTAGTTAGCTAAATGCTGAATTATTATTTAAAGTGCTGAATTTTGTACTTAAAGTACGTTTTAGGCACATCCGGTCACTGTAATCTCATTCCTAGTGACGCAGTTCTACAACCCTTATATCCCTCCACTCTCTCTAGTAGTGTAGCAAACTATCTCTGGCTCTTACAAGCCTTAGAGGCAGTACCTGCCTGGTGCTGGCTATAACAGCACGTTTAGTAGGTTATCCGTTATTGTGCTACAGTGCTTTTGTGCATCACGGTTGTCCATCTATAGGTAGGAACCAGACCCGACCTGACCTACACAGGCAAATTGGTTACCCATCTATACATGTAGAAGCCAGATCCGGTTCCTTGGAAAATCAAGTTCCATTTGTACCCGATTGGGCCTTACCCAATTCTAGTTCTAACCTAATACCTGATTTGTGCAATCCGTGCATTGTCAACATAGTAAGCCTCCCAAATTGACGAACCTCTCTGATACCAATTGCTGGAAATCAGGTCTTCTTCAATATAATCAAACAAAATATTTAACAAGAAAAGCTCTTTAATTAAAATTGAAGGTGAATAAACCCTAAACATATAATATCTATTTATATTAAACAACCTCCTTGGAGAACAACTAACCTACTCATATAAGGAAACCAAATAATATAAAACTAATGTAAATAAATCCTAAATGTTCCTATTAAAATAAAATGCAAAAAATATAAACCATTTAAATCATTAACTTTTGAGAGTCGACAAGATTAGTTCCAAAAACTACAACCTAACCCACGGATTTCCAACGGTTTGTGTACGTAAGTAATAGTCATTCATTTGGCCAATGAGCTAGTGGTGGAGTGGTAAAGGAGAGAACTGGTGTTCCAAGTGACACAGGTTCAATTTCTGCCTCCAGCATTTAGTTTTTGCGGCACCTGGTGATGATGGGAGACCAGGCGAGTAGGCGGTGATTGCTAGTTCGATCCTTGAACTGAGCGGGTTTTACCTCACTGCACTGTCGTACCTTCAGGCGATTAGTATTCACATGCTTCGGCCCTAGGTGAGGGTTTTCCCCGATTCGAAAGGCGAGTGTATCCTAATGTGATGAATTTCGCGAGTAGACTATTTGTAGGATTCGTTGATCGTTAAAAAAATAGTCATTCATTTGGTTGTGTTATAACCGGTGACCGTCTATCAGTTAATAAATAATGCAATAAGTGAATATAATTGCATAACCGATATTGTTAATAAATAATAATAAAGGATATTAGAATAAAGTAACACCATTTGAGTATGTTATATAATTCTAGGAATTTTAATTAATGGATGTTTTAGAGAGGTTGACCGAATAAGATACAACATTATTTAATAACTAAGAAATAGACCACGAATGTTCCCTGGATTGATAAGAGGAAAAGGACAATCTGAAGAAAGCTACAAGAGTATAGTGGTAGAATTTTGAAAAGTTTGGATATATGTAATTTAACTTGAGAAATGTCAAACGGTGTAGAGTCAAAAGAAAAAAAAATGTTGGAATATTCAATAGTGGGGTACTGGGTCCAAATCGATTTGCATGCAGGTACAGTAAACAAAACGAGTTATTTTTTGGTATGTTTTTGATGACCAGCCACCATAAGCCAGCTTTTTAAGCAGCTATATATATTATGTTGCACCCATCCATTCAACAACACATTAATTAAAATACTACTAAACAACATTGAGGCATATATAGTACCAGAAGATAGATATATCTTATTAAGTTTCATCGATCATATATATATGAAGACTGACATGAACACACATGTTCTTGTTTTAGGGCTCTTAGTGCTTCTAGGTTTGCTGCAATCAGAAGCAGCTGTGGTTAGATATAAGTTCGTGGTACGTATTATATGGTTTCTCATATTAAGGAGTTGAACTCTAATTAATTATGGAGGGTTGAAAAAACGTATGTTTTTAATTTGCAGGTTCAAGAAAGTAACTACACAAGGCTATGCAGCAGCAAGGACATCTTGACAGTTAATGGACAATACCCTGGTCCAACTATTTCTGCTCACAGAGGAGACACCCTTATTGTTGATGTTATCAACCAAGCAACCCAAAATATTACAATTCATTGGTACGTAAATGTATGCATATCTCTTTTCATTTACTCAAAAAGTTAGATGGTTAATTTCTATGTATTGAAATGAAAGTTTTGTACCTGCAGGCATGGAGTGAAACTCCCAAGATATCCATGGTCCGACGGGCCTGAGTTTATCACTCAATGCCCGATTCAACCTGGAACTCGTTTTAGCCAGAAGGTTATCCTCTCCGATGAGGAAGGCACATTATGGTGGCATGCACACAGCGACTGGTCTCGAGCCACCGTGCATGGTTTACTAGTCGTCTCGCCCAAGATTGGAACTACTTTCCCATTTCCTAAGCCCCATGCAGAGGTTCCAGTCATCTTAGGTGACTGGTGGAAAAATGATATACAGGCAGTGATGGAAGACTTCATGCGTAGAGGAGGTGATCCGGTTCCCTCTGATGCTCTAACAATCAATGGTCAACCAGGCGATTGCTACAACTGCTCTCGTCCATACACAACCAAAGTATATGTAGATAAGGGAAAGACTTACATGCTCCGAATGGTGAATGCGGCCATGAACAACATCATGTTCTTTGCAATTGCGGACCATGAGCTCGTCGTCGTAGGAACTGATGGTGCCTACACAAAGCCACTGAAAACCAACTATCTTGCAATATCTCCCGGGCAAACTATAGACGTTTTGTTAGTGGCGAACCAACCTCGCAATCGCTACTATATGGCAGCAAAGTTCTACAACAGCAATCCTCGCAGCCAATTCGATAACTCCACCACCACGGCCATCATCGAATACAATGGAAAATACACCCCATCTCCTAACTCACCTGCTCTCCCTCCTCTTCCTGCTTTCGATGACCGAAACGCGTCTGCTAACTTCACAAGCAGCTTACGAAGTTTGGCAAGCAATGATCATCCTATTGACGTGCCCATGACCATCACAAGGAAGTTGTTATACACCCTCTCTATTAACTCGATCCCTTGCGCTAGTAACACTACATGTGAGGGACCAAGAGGTACCAGCAGCAGGTTCGCTGCAAGCATAAACAATATCACCTTTGATGCTCCCAGGACTTCCATTCTTGGAGCTTACTACCGCGGAGTGAATGGTGTTTATGGTGGCGACTTTCCTGACAATCCCCCATTCGTCTTCGACTACACAGCAGCGAATTTGAGTACTTCGCTACAGACTCCGATGAATGGGACCGAGGTTAAAATCCTAAAGTATAATGACACCGTGGAGCTTGTTTTCCAAGGAACAAACGTGGTCTCAGGGATAGATCACCCCATGCATTTGCATGGATACAGTTTCTATGTTGTTGGGTCTGGATTTGGAAACTTCGATCGACAACGAGATCCTTTGAACTATAATCTTGTTGACCCTCCGCTTCAACAGACCATTGCTGTTCCTCAAAACGGCTGGACAGCCATCAGATTCAGAGCAAATAATCCTGGTAAGCAGCCTGTTTCCATGCCATGCATGAAATCTTTACATGCTTATTAATATCTTAATTACCTAACAAATAGCCTTATTAGTAAATATATGCAATCACTTAATCTGGTATACTTCACTTTATGTTTTCAGGAGTATGGTTCATGCATTGTCATTTCGAGCGTCACGTAAGTTGGGGGATGGAGATGGTATTCATTGTAAGAAACGGGAAAGGTGCTAACGAGAAAATCTTGCCTCCACCAAAAGATATGCCAAAGTGTTAGAAGATTTGTTCATTTAATTTAATTTGTTTGCCAAAAGTAACTTATGTCCTCATATTTGTTTTTCTTTTCTTCTAATTCCTTGTATTGTTTCTTCCGCTTACACATCATTGGTTTTATTATTTTGATTGATTTTCAAATGTAATAAGTTGATTGTTTAAATGCGTTATGTAATTGTGACGAACATGAATAAAGAAAGTTGTTGATTGGTTTTGCTATGATATGTACCCTGTAAAATTCATTATTGTATACATCGCCATGCTTCTACATAAAAAATTTCGGATTCAAAGTTGTACAAGGACTTGAAGAAGTTGCATTTGGTGCGAGTATCTACTCTTTATTTACCTTTACTAGTGTAAGAATAATATGAGAAAAACATACTTTGTTTTCCATTAAATCTTTAATTTCTCTTTTTTAGAACCTAACATATAACTCACTAGATAATCTTACATAGTCGCACACAAAAAAAAGCAAGTTATATATGACCAATCATTTCATATCATTAGTAATCAAGAAAAAAACATCAAACATAATACAGTGTTGTTCTAATATAATTACAAGGAATGTGGTTGTTTTTAGAAAGGAACAATACTTCATGCATTTCTAAGAAAAAAACAATCAGAAGTAAAATGATCAAAGTATAAGAATCAAAAGCAAGGACCAAACTTGTAAATGTCACTGACATTCATCTTTAATATATAGATAATACCATTTATATTTATATATACTATAATTTTCAACATGTTTAGGCATCTTGGTGTTGTACATTGTGTTTACTTGGTGTATTTTGTTTCTGTTTGTTGTACGTTTTGTTTTGGTGGTTGTACATGTTCGTTTGATGAGTCGAGTGATTTGCCACGCGTCCTGCACCCTTCCTTTAACCTAGCAATTCTCCTCTCCCACCTAGCGACCACCGCCAGCGTCATCATCATCATGGATCGCTAGGATACTCTAACGATAAGCATTTCACCCTCATCTTCCCTTCTACTTTAGTCACCAAATCGTAGCGGATAGGGAGAGAGAGAGAGAAAGAGACTAGGGTTTACAACTCACAGAAAAGGCCTTCGTTGAGACTCCGGTAAGTTATTCGGGTAGTGCTACACATCAGTACAGAGGATGGTGATCCTTGGTGATGTTTGTTTCCTTGATTGTAAAGCAGTGTTGGTTCAATCGACACCGTAGGGAGCAACATATAGGCAATTGGGGTAAGTCTCCTTTCTTTTTCACAATTTTACCAATGTGAGTATCGCTAGGTTTCATGGTTCCTTAACCTCTGTTTTTTACCTTTTTTCTTTTATATTCACGATCAAGTTGCATGATTTTGTGCTATTGGTTGTTTGATTTTAGTAACTTTAGTTCTTTGCTGATTTTCTAGTGTTGGCTGTTTAAACTCAGAGTCCATATGTTAGATTGTAAAACTAGGGATGAGCTCGGTACCGTCCGGTACCGAACCGGTACCGGTACCGAAAGAACCGGTACCGAAAATCATCAAAAGTGGGTACCGGTACCGAATATACCCGGTTCGGTAGGTTCGGTACCAGTACCGGTTCGATACCGGTATTTTAGGGTAAAAACCAGCAAAATACCGGTACCGAACCGGTACCGTACCGAACCGGTACCGAAAATGTCAAAAGTGGGTACCGAATCGGTATCGAAAAGGTACCCGGTTCGGTAAATTCGGTACCGGTACCGGGTCCATTTTGCTCATCCCTATGTAAAACATCATTTGCCATGAATTTGCAGCTCCCAAGAAACATGTGAATTTGTGAAAAAACAATTAATGTTATTTGATTCTTTATGATGAATTAAATTCACCTTATGTGTGGTGTTCTTAATCCCCAATTTTTGTCCAGATAATCTATAGTAGATTGGGGTAGTTTTACACAAACTAAATCCAACTTTTCTTAAAAGTTATTGAAATTAGATGTTGGTGATATTGTGTGTGTGTGTGTGTTTTTTTTAAATCTTGAATGCAGTTCATCAATATAGTTGCTAAGGGGTGTAATCCACCGGTTCAGTTCATCTTGATGAAAGTCTTCAAAGCATGTTCGAGATTTTCACCCAAGTATTCCCAGATGACATTTCTGGACTTCCTCCTGTGAGAGATGTCGAGTTTTGAATCGATCTTGATCTAGGTGCGACTCCCATTGCAAAAACACCTTATCGACTGGCTCCATCCGAGATGCTAGAGTTAGCAAGTCAATTGCAAGATCAACTTTAAATCGATGACCAGTTAGATCAACTTCAAGGGGCTACGTATTTCTCAAAGATTGATCTCCGATCTGGTTATCATTAATTAGGAGTTCTAGAAGAAGATATCCCCAAAATGGCTTTTTGTACTCGTTATGGTCATTAGGAGTTTATGGTCATGCCTTTTGGGCTGACTAAGGCACCAGCAATATTCATGGACTTGATGAACCGCGTTTGCAAACCATATTTGTATTGTTTCGTCATCGTTTTTATCAATGATATCTTGATTTATTCCAAGACCAAGACCGATCATGTACGACACCTTCGTTTCATACTGGAACTATTACGAACAGAAAGACTATACACAAAGTTCTATAAGTATGAGTTCTGGTTAAATGAAGTCCGATTTCTTGGTCATGTAATAAATGATAAGGGTATTCCTGTTGATCCTGCCAAGATCGAAGCACTCAAGAATTGGAAAACTATGCATACCCCTACCAAAATCTAATCATTCCTTGGCTTAGTAGGTTACTATCGGCGCTTTATCACCAACTTTTTAAGAATCGCTTTACCACTCAAAACTTTGACTTATAAGGGCAAACCATTTAATTGGGGGCCTAAACAAGAAGAAGCTTTTAAACCTTGAAGTAGAAGTTATGTGACGTGCTTATACTCTAATGGCTGTGACGATTTTGTCATCTATTGTGATGGATCATGTCAAGGACTCGGTTGTGTCTTAATGCGACGAGGCAAAGTTATAGCTTATGCTTCGGGACAGCTAAAGGTTCATGAAAAGAATTACACCACCCAGGACCATGAACTTGGTGTTGTAGTTTAGAGGCATTATCTTTATGGGACTATGTGTGAAATCTACACTAGCCATAAGAGTCTTCAGCATATCTTTAATCAAAAGGAACTCAACATGCGTCAACGACGATGGGTAGAACTTTTAAACGATTATGACTGTGAGATTCGCTACCATCCTAGTAAGGCGAATGTCGTGGCTGATGCCCTAATTCGTAGAGAATACGTGAATTATGTCCATCTCGTGTGTTCCAAAATTTTGTCGGATATCGAGAGTTGAATTCATAAAGCTCAACGTACCTCTATTACGGAAAATGACCTACGCTATGATTTTTCTTGTGGAGCACAAACCAAATTGGAATCTAAAGCTAATGGGATTCTCCATTACTTAAATTGAGTTTGGATACCAGATCGTGACGATCTTCGTGCTTTTATAATGAACGAAGCCCATAAATCTCGATATTCGGTTCATCCCGGTGCCGACAAGAATTACATATTGGTGGCTTGGAATGAATAAGGATATTGCAGTATTTGTTTCAGAGTGCCTTACGTGTTCCAAAGTGAAGGCCGAACATCAACGACCCTCAACTTTACTTGTACAACCCGAAATTTTAGTTTGGAAGTGGGAAAACATAACCATGGATTTTATAACTGGGTTACCTCGCACCTCCAGTGGATATGACACCATCTGGGTTATTGTTGATCGTCTCACAAAGTATGCACACTTTATTCCGATCCGCAAAGATTACAAGAACGAGAAATTAGCTCGAGTCTATATCAACGAAATTGTGAGTCGTCATGGTGTACCTTTGAGCATTATTTCTGCAACATCAACCGATGCTAAAGTGTCAAATCCAATCGTTACCGTTAGATTTTTAGGCTTCTGTTCGTCGAAACCGAATAACCTGCAAATTAGGGTTTGAAACGTGACGGAGAAGAACCACCAGGACTTGTCAGGCGAGTGTTTGTTCGGAAACAGTCACGGCGGGGCACATGGTGGCGATTTGCTCCGGTGTGCCAGTGTTGATGTGGTTGGGATTGTGACAGCGAGGTCGGCAGATTTGGATTAAGCGTCGGTTAGGTATGTGTGACAGATCATTGTGTGGAAATGATGGAGGATGAGAGTATGTTAAGTGTTTTTGAAGGTGTTGCAATGGAGGTTGTTTAGAGAGAGAAAGATGGGGAGAACTTGAAGAGGGAGAGAAATGGAGAAGGGGGTAATGGTGGGGTTTACTTAATTTTAATTTTTAATTTTAATAATATTAAGGGTGTTTGTAATTTCACATCTATTTAACACAAAAAACTAACCTCCATCCATGTTAGGGACTATCCGAGTAACAAGTCGTCAAACCAAAGGGAACCATACATGTAATTTTGAAAAGTTGGGGACTAAAGGTGAAATTTCATAAAACCACAGGGACTATCCATGCGTTTTGTCACGGCCCCCGACCCGGTTTGACCCGTTTCAGGAGCCGTGGGACAGAAAATCCCGTGGTATTTATTTAATTGAGTGAACAACGGAAGTTTTCTTCAGGATCTTTTTAAAACTGAAATTTCCCGGTTATTTTATTTCACAACTCGGGATAAACCCCGGTAATTTACAATCTTATGATTTCACGGAGAAATCTTTATTTTACAAAACATGTTTCTTTATTTTATTATGAGCCACTTCCTTAAGCTTGTAGTGCTTCACGGCACTTTTCCTGGATCACAACAGATCACCTGAAACATGTTTGAAAAAGATTTTGTCAGCGGGAAATACTGGTGAATCATTCTATTTATTAAAACGACACATTTGTTATAATTTACAGTATGAAGAGAGATTACAATGTTTCCTGATATTAAACCAACTACCCACGGTATTTTGTCACTCGACCCATTGGCCCTCCTGTTGTCCAATGGTGTCTGTGACTATGGTCATATCACCCCTTGGCTGCCCCAATGGTGAAGATTATCAAGTAATGTATACAAAACCCCACATACCGGCTGTAACTTGGTGATTACATAAACTTAATCACTGTAATTATAACCTTTGAAAATAAACATGATTTTGAAAGTAATTTGATAAAAAGAGAATGACTCACATTGCAGATTTATTTGAGCAGAGCCTAGCCTACTGATTAGCCTTTTAACCTAATTTAAATAACAATGCACACAAACTAGGTTAGTAACCAATACAGCATTTACGATAACTCACGAGATCAAACCCTCACATCGAATGACAAAGTGCAATACTTAAACATCCATCGAATTAACGACGAATGACAAAGCATAACTCTAATGTGGGCAGCACTTTAACATCCATTGGATAGTTAAATCAATCGGACATTGAATCGTAGCAGCGATTGAGTTAATACCCGGTATCGGAGCAGCACCTCACTAATATAATTGTTATTTTCGACTTCAGAGTGTTATCAATTCGTTTTTACGAAAAGATTTTGACACCAGTGGATTGTGCAAGTGACGGGCTATTTAAAGGTAAAATTAGGGTCTGTCGCGGCCCGCGTAAATCCTCAGCTCAACCTTACGCGGCCCGCGTGCCCGCCCAGTCTACGAGTAGGGTTGACTAGTCATACGTAGGTGTACCAGATGGGCGACATGTGGCACAGTTACGCTTATCCGGTCAATCATGTTTTGACGCGGCCTGCGTAAGACATACCTTGTCTTTTACGCGGCCCGCCTGAGACCCAACATATTGTTTTTCTTAGTTTTTAAATATGGTTTAGGGTTTCAGGGGTCCGGGTTTATACTTACGGGTATTTTTAGGAAAATTTTGAGAGTCCTTACATTCTCCCCACCTTATTTGGAATCTCGTCCTCGAGATTCATTGGAATAAGTGAGGATATTTTTGCTTCATCTCCGATTCCAGCTCCCAAGTATATTCAGGTCCTCTCTTTGAATCCCACTTGACTTTGACAAGTACTAACCATTTGTGTTTGAGAAATTTCACTTTTCTGTCTTTTATTTAAAGAGGTTTCTCAACAAATTTTAACTTTTCATTTACCTCTATATCTTGGAGAGGTACTACCAAAGATTCGTCGGATAGGCATTTCTTGAGGTTGGATACATGAAATACGTCATGTACTCCAGCTAACTCATCTGGTAGTTGTAAACGATAAGAAACTAGTCCTATACGTTGGATCACTGGGAATGGTCCTACGTATCTTGGACTTAGCTTTCCTTTCTTACCAAATCGAACTACTCCTTTCCAGGGTGAAACTTTCAATAGTACCTTATCTCCAATTTGAAATTCAAGTGGCTTGAGTCGATTATCTGCATAACTCTTTTGACGATTTCGAGCAATCTTTAGTCTTTCCTTGATTTGAGAAATTTTGTCGGTGGTCTCTTGCACTATCTCGGGACCTGATAATTGACTTTCTCCTATTTCTGCCCAACACACTGGAGTTCTGCACTTTCGTCCGTACAGAGCTTCAAATGGGGCAGTTTCGATGCCTGCATGATAACTATTGTTATAGGAG
The DNA here is from genome assembly GCA_030545235.1 of Helianthus tuberosus. NCBI lineage: Eukaryota > Viridiplantae > Streptophyta > Magnoliopsida > Asterales > Asteraceae > Helianthus > Helianthus tuberosus. Next base: position 6,399 of record JARYGA010052165.1, on the reverse strand, counting down.
AATTCAATTAACGGTAAGTGATCATCCCAGTTTCCACCAAAATCTATTACACATGCTCGGAGCATGTCTTCCAGAGTTTGGATTATCCTTTCACTTTGTCCGTCTGTTTGTGGATGATATGCAGTACTTAAATTTAGTCTAGTTCCCATTGCTTCTTGGAAACTTTTCCAGAAATGGGAAGTGAAACGACTATCCCTATCTGATACAATGGAAAGTGGAACTCCATGTAAGGATACTACTTCGTCTACATATAATTTGGCTAACCTTTCCATACTAAAGGTTTCCTTCATAGGTAGAAAGTGAGCTGATTTGGTTAATCGATCCACAATTACCCAAATCGCATCATTACCTTTTCTGGTTTTGGGTAACTTAGTAACAAAATCCATTGTTATGAGTTCCCATTTCCATACAGGCATTTCTAATTGTTGTAGTAGACCTGAGGGTTTCTGATGTTCTGCCTTAACTTGTGAACAAGTAAGACACTTAGAAACATATCGGGCTATGTCCTTTTTCATTCCTATCCACCAAAAGTTATTTCTTAAATCTTGGTACATTTTATTGTTTCCAGGGTGTATGGTATACCTAGATTTATGAGCTTCTTCTAAAATTTTATTTCTTAATTCTCCATGCTTAGGTACCCAAATTCTTCTTTGGTGGAATCTCCAAATTCCATCAGATCCTTGTTCTAATTCTTTTATTCTTCCTTTCATTCCTTCAGCAGCATCCTTAATTGCTGTTTCTTGAAAATGCTTCAGTTGTTCCATTAAATCTAACTGTAGATTTAATCTAAGAGCACGAACCCGTCGTTGTTTCTCATGGTATTTACGACTTAAGGCATCTGCAACTACATTTGCCTTTCCTTCGTGATATTGAATATCACAATCGTAATCACTTAGGATTTCCATCCATCTTCTTTGTCTCATGTTTAACTCTTTTTGCCCAAATATATATCTTAAACTCTTATAATCTGTATAGACAGTAAATTTACTTCCGTACAGATAATGCCTCCAAATCTTAAGGGCAAAAATTACGGCTCCTAATTCTAAGTCATGAGTTGTATAGTTTTCTTCGTGCTTTTTCAATTGCCTTGAAGCATATGCAATTACCTTCTTGCGTTGCATTAACACACATCCTAATCCTAGTTTTGAAGCATCACAATATATTTCAAAATCTTCAGTCCCTTCTGGTAAAACTAGGATTGGAGCATTTGTTAATTTCTGTTTCAATATTCTAAAGGCTTCTTCTTGTTTAGGTCCCCATTCAAACTTAACTGCTTTACAGGTTAGCTTAGTTAATGGTACAGCTATCTTGGAAAAATCCTTAATTAACCGTCTATAATATCCAGCTAAACCTATAAAACTTCTAATTTCCATTGCGGTTTGCGGAACCCTCCATTTGGTAATTGCCTCTATCTTAGTAGGATCTACATGAATACCTTCATGATTCACCATGTGTCCTAGGAATTGCACTTCTTGTAGCCAAAATTCACACTTCAAGAATTTGGCATAAAGCTTTTCTTTTCTTAACAAAGTTAAGAGTGCATGCAAGTGCTCACAATGTTCTGTTTGACTTTTGGAATAAATAAGTATATCGTCTATAAAAACAATTACAAATTTATCCAAATACAGTTTACAAATTCTATTCATCATGTCCATGAATGCGGCAGGAGCATTCGTTAACCCAAAGGGCATGACTGTAAACTCGTAATGACCATACCTAGTCCCGAAAGCAGTTTTAGGTATGTCTTCCTCTTGTACCTTTAATTGATGATATCCGGAACGTAAGTCAATCTTAGAAAAATATCTAGCTCCCTGGAGTTGATTGAACAGATCATCAATCCTAGGTAATGGGTATCGATTCTTAATTGTAACCTTATTCAATTCTCTATAATCAATACACATTCTCATCGAACCATCCTTCTTCTTTACGAACAACACTGGCGCTCCCCAAGGGGATGAGCTAGGTTGTATGAATCCTTTGCTTAGTAATTCATCTAATTGCTTTTTCAGTTCTAACATTTCGGTAGGAGCTAACCGATAAGGTGCCTTGGCTATCGGTGTAGTTCCAGGAATTAGATGAATCCTAAATTCTACTTCCCTATCAGGTGGTAATCCTGGTAATTCTTCTGGGAATACATCTGGGTATTCTGAGACTACAGGAATTTCCTTAAGTTCTTTACCCTTAGTACTAATGATTACTGAAATCATATATACTATTCCTTGTTTTCGTTCATAACTAGCAACTTTCATTACTGATATGAACTTCATGGGTTTACGCGGTTTATCTCCTGTAAACATGATTACTTCTCCAGTAGGTGCCTGAATTTCTATAGAATTCTTATCACAAAGGATTCGAGCATGGTTGGCTACTAACCAATCCATTCCTAACACAACATCGAACTCAGCTAATTTCATAGGTAATAGGTTTGCTAAGAATTTATGACCTGAAATTTCTATATTTTCCTTTTTCAAAACCTTCTCTATTTTGACAGAATTTCCATCTGCTGTTTCGACTGTAAAAATCTGCCTAAGGTTGGTTAAGGGTAAATTAAGAGCTTGACAGAATGAAGTATTTATAAAACTTTGGTTTGCACCAGAGTCAAATAATACTTTTGCGAAAATGTTGTGAACTAAGAACGTACCAGCTATCACATCTGGAATTAACTCGGCTTCCTGAGTAGTTAACTGGAAGGCTCGAACATTCTTCTTGGTAGCTCCATCAGCTGGCTTGGCTTTGTTATCTGCTGGTTTGGCCAACTTAGGACATTTTGTTTTGAAGTGCCCATTTTCTCCACAGTTAAAGCAGATTATGGTTTTGTTTCTGCAGTTTTCTTCACGATGTCCTATAGTTTTGCAAAAGTTGCAGGTTACATTACATCTTCCATAATGTTTCCTTTTGCAATTCCTGCAGAAAGGCGGATTTGAGGATTGCCCTGTTCCTCTTTTCTTGAAGTTGCTATTATTACCCGTACGAAATCCTTGGGTAATTTTCTGAGCCATTTCCTTTTTCCTATTTTCATCCCTTGTGCGTACCAGTTCGTCAGTTAAGGTATTAGCTAATTCTACCGCATCATCAATAGTACGAGGTCTCGTAGCTTTAACGATATTACGGATTTCGCCAATTAATCCCAAAATATAGCGAGAAATGAGTACCGGTTCTGGCGAAGCCAGTGTTGGTACCACTCTAGCATATTCAAAGAATGTCGAAGTATAACCGCGACAATCTACACCCATCATACGATGATTTAGGAATTTATTTGCCATTTGATCTTTTTCATATTCGGGACAGAATTTTCTTTCTACAAGACTCTTAAATTCTTCCCAGTTCATAGCGTACACCATCATCCTTCCTTTTGCTTGTAACACCGTGTTCCACCATTCTAGCGCCCCTTCTTTGAAAAGATTTGACGCATACATGACCTGGTCGTCCTTGGCACATTTACTTATTGTAATCACTGCCTCGGTTTTCTCTAACCAACGCAGTGTCGCAGTCGCTCCTTCATTGCCTGCAAATTCAGCGGGTTTACAAGCAAGAAATTCTTTGAAAGTGCAACCAGGCGTTGCAGCTTTCATTTTCTTAGGGAGCGGAGCCTGCTGTGGTTCATTATCATGATTAGTATGATTACCGCCTCCGTTTATGCTATTACTGAAGTTATCTTCAGAAATACGTTTGCTGGGAATTATTTGTTGAGGTTCAACAGGTTTTTGTGCAGCAACAAGTATTGCTGGAATAGCATTGGCTATTCCTTGAGCAACGATATTTTCTATATCTTGCCTAGTCATAAATTGATCCTCCGGGTGTTGTTCAGAATGGTTAACCTCATTTACTTGTTCATTATTAGCGTTTCCATCTGATAATTAATATATATATAATTTATTAGTATCAATAAATAATAATTATACACAAAACAATCATAATATTTCACAATACACATATAGCCAAAACTATCGATTTCTCGATTCCATTTTTTTATATTTTATAATATGCATCATTACACACCTTTATTTTACAAAGTTTTATTTTAAGTTATTTTACATAGTTATATTTTGTTATTTATTATACAACCACAGTTTCATAATCCTTCTACCCCTTATCAGTTGGTATTTCAGTAACGATGTTCCCTCTCGTCGTATTTCCAGGAGATCTGTTCTCCTACTTCCCTGATCCTATTTCCGGTATCCACCAGTTCCTCGCCAAAGTGGCGGAGTTCAGCTAAATTTTCAGTGCTCATGGGTGGATTTGGTATAGGCTCTGGGTCAAATTGAGGGAGAAAGGAATAAGGACTGTTGAGCAGATTTTGAAACTGCCAATCATTAGTCCACCACTCATCCATTCCTAGAGGTTGGGTGTGAATTATAGGTTCGGGAATTGCTGGTTCCAAGTTCATAGGGAGTTGATTTTCGACAGGATAAGAGTAGAAATTATTATTGACAGGCCTAACTATATCACTGCTTGCCAATGCACGATCTAATTCCTCCTGAAATGGTAACTCCTCGATCTGTCTTGAGCTTTCCCTGATTTCTAGCTGGATTTGCCTAAAACCTCCTCCAATCTCTATTTCCGTCTTTCTAGAACCTTCTCCAAATTCCATTTCCATTTTCCTAGAATCATCCCTAACTTCAATCCCCTTCCCTTTATCTAAGGGATTTTTTTAAAACTGAAATTTCCCGATTATTTTATTTCACAACTCGGGATAAACCCCGGTAATTTACAATCTGATGATTTCACGGAGAAATCTTTATTTTACAAAACATGTTTCTTTATTTTATTATGAGCCACTTCCTTAAGCTTGTAGTGCTTCACAGCGCTTTTCCTGGATCACAACAGATCACCTGAAACATGTTGGAAAAAGATTTTGTCAACGGGAAATACTGGTGAATCATTCTATTTATTAAAACGACACATTTGTTATAATTTACAGTATTAAGAGAGATTACAATGTTTCCTGATATTAAACCAACTACCCACGGTATTTTGTCACTCGACCCATTGGCCCTCCTGTTGTCCAATGGTGTCTGTGACTATGGTCATATCACCCCTTGGTTGCCCCAATGGTGAAGATTATCAAGTAATGTATACAAAACCCTACATACCAGCTGTAACTTGGTGATTACATAAACTTAATCACTGTAATTATAACCTTTGAAAATAAACATGATTTTGAAAGTAATTTGATAAAAAGAGAATGACTCACATTGCAGATTTATTTGAGCAGAGCCTAGCCTACTGATTAGCCTTTTAACCTAATTTAAATAACAATGCACACAAACTAGGTTAGTAACCAATACAGCATTTACGATAACTCACGAGATCAAACCCTCACATCGAATGACAAAGTGCAATACTTAAACATCCATCGAATTAACGACGAATGACAAAGCATAACCCTAATGTGGGCAGCACTTTAACATCCATTGGATAGTTAAATCAATCGGACATTGAATCGTAGCAGCGATTGAGTTAATACCCGGTATCGGAGCAGCACCTCACTAATATAATTGTTATTTTCGACTTCAGAGTGTTATCAATTCGTTTTTACGAAAAGATTTTGACACCAGTGGATTGTGCAAGTGACGGGCTATTTATAGGTAAAATTAGGGTCTGTCGCGACCCGCGTAAATCCTCAGCTCAACCTTACGCGGCCCGCGTGGCCGCCCAGTCTACGAGTAGGGTTGACTAGTCATACGTAGGTGTACCAGATGGGCGACATGTGGCACAGTTACGCTTATCCGGTCAATCATGTTTTGACGCGGCCCGCGTAAGACATACCTTGTCTTTTACGCGGCCCGCCTGAGACCTAACATATTGTTTTTCTTAGTTTTTAAATATGGTTTAGGGTTTCAGGGGTCCGGGTTTATACTTACGGGTATTTTTAGGAAAATTTTGAGAGTCCTTACACATTTTACTCAAGTTTTATTATTTAATTTTTTGACTGTTTTGATTAGTTGGTTGAATTTCTAGGTTATTAGGTTGAAAGTTGATGCCATTTAGCATCTACTATTTTGTTTTGTTTTTTTTTTTTATCTCTTTTATTGCATATAAATATTTATGTTTCCTGTCTTTGAACTATTTCTAAAAGTAAAAATATTCCCTTAAAGTGTTACTATAAGTACTATATAAGCATTATAGTTTATTTTTAGTTTTAATAAATCCTATACTTTATAAATTTATTCAACTATTATTATTAGTAGTATTATTTTATAAATTCAAATCCGATTGACTTGCCAGTTAAACGTCTCAGCGCCCATGCGTTGTTTAACGTTGTACCTCTAATTTTTGTTCGGTTTGACGGTACCGCCACAACGTACTTCACTTTTTTACATAAGAGTTCAACTATTGTCAATGTCTTTGCTATAACACGTGTAAATTCTTTTCCATTTTATGTTTTGGTATAAATTT
>JARYGA010052164.1:0-45453 GCA_030545235.1 Helianthus tuberosus | reverse complement strand
GGAAATTTCGTCCCGAAATTAATTCGTAGGAGTCTATTTGTGACTTTGTGTCAGATAACCACCAGAGATATGTAAAGCATAATCCTGTCATTTCCTTAACGGACATTCTTCAGAAACGTAAAATGCACTTACAGCGTCATTTTCAACGGGTGCTTCCTCAGAAATGGAAATGAAAAAGGATAGTCAAACGGATATTCATTTCCTCAACGGACAAATCTTCAGAAACGAAAATGAACAAACGAAGTCATTTTCAACGGTTCTTTCCTCAGAAAAGGAAATGAAAAAGGATAGTCAAACGGATATTCATTTCCTCAACGGACAAATCTTCAGAAACGTAAATGAACAAACGGAGTCATTTTCAACGGTTCTTTCCTCAGAAAAGGAAATGAAAAAGGATAGTAAAACGGATATTCATTTCCTCAACGGACAAATCTTCAGAAACGAAAATGAACAAACGGAGTCATTTTCAACGGTTGTTTCCTCAGGTTCGGAAATGAAGGATTAAGCAACGGATATTCATTTGCTCAACGGATAATCTTCAGAAACGTAAATGAACTAACGGAGTCATTTTCAACGGTTGTTTCCTCAGGTTCGGAAATGAAAGATTAAGCAACGGATATTCATTTCCTCAACGGATAATCTTCAGAAACGAAAATGAACTAACGGAGTCATTTTCAACGGTTGTTTCCTCAGGTTCGGAAATGAAAGATTAAGCAACGGATATTCATTTCCTCAACGGATAATCTTCAGAAACGAAAATGAACTAACGGAGTCATTTTCAACGGTTGTTTCCTCAGGTTCGGAAATGAAAGATTAAGCAACGGATATTCATTTCCCTCGACGGATACTCTTCAGAACGAAAATGAACAAACGGAGTCATTTTCCTCAACGGGTATTCTTCAGAATTAGAAATGAAGGATAAACGGATATTCAGTTCCTCAACGGATATTCTTCAGAAGTGAAAAATGAATAGCTAGTTCATTTTTCCTCAACGGATGCTTCATCAGAATTGGAAATGAATAGGGTTAACTCTAGATACATGATAGAACTTGCTGTGATTTCTGTGCACTAAATTCCATAATTATGTATGCATCCATAATTACGTAATTCCTTGCACAGTCCGCACAGTTCGTTTTGTAATGTTGTGGGGAAGGATGTCGAACTTGTGATGACGGCGACTAGACTACCATGGTGTCCTTTTAATTAGATCCACAGAGAATCCTCTTAATTAGGCCTCCCAGGAGTCCTTTCAGCTATATCAATCAGTTTAACTAGACCAATCAAAGGGTCTAATTATAAAGCAGTACTTTATAATCCAAGGAACTTATCTACAACGTAGAAGTCCATTAAGGATTTTAGGTAGTGCCTTAGGGTATCATACTATGAATCTCTTGCACAAGGATATGTAAGATTCTACGAGGATTTGGATAACATAATTTGGATCACATGACACATAAAGGATAACACATAAGCACATAACCACATAATTGTTTAATTGTTATTATCTTGTTATTGATTGCTATTAACTTGGCACCTCGTACTTCGTTTCTCTTGGAAGAAACGGGTACTTAGGATTTTCGTGAAAAACGCAAGAGATCAAACAACGGAAGAAATTTGGAAGTAGTCTGTTCTTCAAGGAATGCGGTTCCTTGATTGTCGGTATTGTAGGGGATATGTTGTTTATACATACAATCACATAAATACATTGCAATGTAAATAAAAGATTTATTTATAAACAATGATAACAACAACTGTTTCATGGATTGTGACAACAAAAGAAAATAATACATAAGACGTGATTATTTCTAAACGATGTTGTCTTCTGGTTGGTCATATGCTCATCCCTGAGCTGGATTTGCATTAGCAAGCCTTGGGCAATTCCTACGAAAATGGCCCATCTCGCCACAGTTGTAGCAAGATCCCGGTGGAAAACGAGCTTGAGCAGGATTGTTGCCAGCTTGATTTGGTGCAGCTGCGGTTGGGCAAACCCTAGCTGTATGACCTATAAGTCCGCAAACTTGGCATGTGCGGCACTTCACACCAGCATGATGATGTAGGCCACATTGGTTGCACAAGGGTGCAGTTCCGTTGTAGGGTTTCCCGGTGTGACAACCCTCACTAAACCAGGTATCCGTATGATTTAATTAATGATTAATTGCTGCTTAATTACTGTGCTTAACTGAAATTGCTGATAAACTGCTACTTGCATACTGATACATGCACTTACTTGCATCATACTTTATTTGCTGTCACTCTATATTTTGCTTACAGCACCTTAGTGACAAACATGATGCACAAAAAGCACAGTAGCACTATAACGGATAACCTACTGAACATGCTGATAAAGCCAGCATCAGGCAAACACTGCCTCTAAGGCCTGTATGAGCCAGAAATACTTTTGCTACACTAATGGTGAGTGTAGGGATATAAGGGTTGTAGAACTGCGTCTCTAGGGATAAGTCACAGTGACTGGATGTGCCTAAAACGTACTTAAAGTACAAAATTCAGCACTTTACATAACAATTCAGCTTTTAGCTAACTAATAAAGTGCCAAAACATGAGAAAAATAATACTAGACACTTTCCAAAGTGTCAGAAATGAGTTGTGTCACTAAAAAGGGTATTAACGACACTTTAAAGCTTTAGTAACGCTTTAACGGATTACTATCCAACCAAACAACCGGACTTTACCCGGAACATGAAAATATTGTTATTCTCCTTATTTATCTTTTTCTGAGCCAGTTAGGGTCCCCGAATACCCTAACACCCGTCATAACATACTACACGTTAGTAACCGAGTTAATTACTTAACTTAACCAAACTATTACCTAATTGACTAGTTGTAATCGAACCAAGGACCCCCCCCCCCCAACCGAAACCGTCCCCTAGGGGACATGCTTTGTACTTGATAGATTTGCTTAATCTAATCTTGCCTAATATCTACTTGACACAAGAACCATTGGATAATACACTTATGTTTTGCCTATAAGATCTAAGCTAAACACAACATAATCTTTCCAACTCAACACAACAACAACTCTCTCCTCTCTTGCCCTCTAGAGCTCTCGGCCGAACACCCCCCTCCCCACACATCCATTTTCGGTTCTTGTTCATCACATTCCAAGTCCATACAAGTGTCGAGGGTCGTATACAAGGAGTCTTGGAGCAAGCGGAACGCGAAGGACCTCTTTATCTAGCTTTTATCCACGCCATTTTCGTCAAGATCCTTCCCTAGCCTTGAGCTAGAGGTATAATACTTAAAACTCGTATTTGAACTATTCTAAAGTGGTTAAAAGGATTTTTATCGGTTAAAACTCGGAATCTTACATGAAGATGCTTTAAAGTTTACTTAAAACACTAAAAAGGGTGGTTAATAGCTCATAAGTTGTGTAAATGTTGTAGTATTTGAAATGTATGTTTATTGAGGCCCGATCTATGATGTGGTAGCTCGGATCATCGTTTAACCCGGTTTGGTAAGATCATGGATCTTAACATAAGCTTGTTCTTGAATAATACAAGGGTTAAAAGGTGAAACTCTACCACACGCGAATCATGAACTTGTGTAAAAGAGTTTTACTTGTGAAATGATGTTTAAAACTAGCAGATCTACGCATCTGCAAGTGGTATTTTCAAAGGACCAAGCGTCAAAGAAATCATGTTTTCTAAAAGACGGATCTTACACTAACAAGTATGATTTTTATAAACCACAAGTGTGTAAACACTTGTGAAATGAAAAGTTTCGACAAAATAACAAACTTTGTAAAAGAGGACGAGAAGTTGTAAAGACGGATTTCTCTAAAAACGAGGTTTTTACGAGATCAAAATTACTTTATATAAAGATCCACAAAATATAATGGGATTTACACTATAGTTTCGGAAAAACTACAAGTTCATGCGATTATGCGATTTACATACTTGTCGACTAGTTTGATGTGTCGGAAATTGTTTGATTGAATAGGGAAGTTGTTGAAATTGATTTTGTAAAAGAAAATGATACGCTTGAAAGCGTGGCCACCTTCAGTTACAGAGGAAACTCTGGCGAAATTTTTCTAAAAACCTAACACTTAGAACTATTTACACTACAAGTGTTAGAATTATTTTGACATGTCTTCGAAACATAAGTTTCGCCATGACTTTATTTACTAAATATTCGGAGGTGGGATTTTCAAAAAATTTAACGTGATAAATATATATTTTTCACACACTGTTTATGATTATTTTGTGAAAATACATAAATATTATTTTTAGAGTAAAAATAATATTTACGAACGTTAACGAATCCAAAATAATACGAACGCTTTCACCATAAATATATAAGTTACACAGGTAAGTATATTACCACTCGATTGTTAAAACGTAACTTACGCACTTACGGAAATATTTATGAACGCGTATTTTAACAACGTATTATTGGAGAAGATTTATGAGAAATGAAAATATAATATTTTTGAGAAAAATACTTATATTTTGGAATTGGAAATATATACATATTAAGTGAGACTTAATGATATAATTTGAACGCACATGTATTGAATCCCCCATCCTTGGGAAGGAGATTAACTACCAAGTATATACAGAACGTAAACATGAAATAGTTGTCTAACTATTTCCCAAAGACTTAAACTATAAAGCTAAGGCACGGCCGTCCGTCTAATAGAATTAGCACTTGTAGGTCGTCGCACAGCTTTCTGATTTGGAGTACTTGGTAGAGACGCACCGACAGTGAGTTCATGTCCCCCTTTTCTCTAACTGTTTTCAGTTTTCTTAACTGCGGGGGTGAAATACATGTTACTATGATTACGAGTACTTTATACACGGTATGGTTAGCGTAAGGAGGTTTACTACTCAGATCATGTGAGTGGGTAGGAGCAATATGAGGCCATTAGTCCTCATGTCAGGACCGAGGGACAGGAGCGGTAGATCTATCTGGGTGTAGCGAGCCCAGCCCCAGGCCAAACTAGAAACGGACCTTGGGGTGACTTTGTCCACATACTAATGCCGTGGCGAAATTTGCTAGGTTTGAGTCTCCCTATTTGCACTTCACATATATCAGTGGCCTTGCAAACCATTGGTGATCTCAATTCCCTTATTTGCTACATACCAAGACTATTTTTATACTCACAAGTGTTTTACATACTCACTTACACATGAACTCGCTCAACATTATTGTTGATTTTTCAACTTACATGTATTTCAGGAAATTAAAAGGGATCTGGCACGGTATGGCATGTTTTCCGCTGCACTAGTTTCCGAGGTCATCCGGGGTTTAGGGGATGTGTCTCTTTCCTGGACAAGACACAACCCTTAAATCATGTTTATGTTATGTTTCAAGTTTGTAATGTCTGTTGAACAAGGTTATGGTTGTTAGGGTATGTTCCCGTTAAAACAATGGTACTGTATTTGGTTTTCAAAACTTAATGGATGATCTCGCATGTTTTTAATTCATATAGCTTGGTTATGATTAAGCTATGGTATTAAGAAGTCACACCAAATTAACCACGCTTCCGCAAAGCCAGGGTGTGAAAGCTTGGTATCAGAGCTCTGATCATAGCGAACTAGGATTCTTTCTCGAGTCTAGACTATGATCACTAGGGCTCTCACGAAAACATTTTTCTGCATACCACTTAAGTCCAGATCCAAAACTTTTTACAAACAAATGTTGAGCACATTTTATTATTTATAGGCTCAGTCTGGAAGGGCTGAGGCTCGGTCTGAGAGATCGAGGTAGTTGGCTAGTGTGACTAGGAGAATTGGCTAGTGGGACTAGGAGGATTGGCTAGTGGGACTAGGAAGAGTAGGCTCAGTTTGGAGACTGAGGCTCGGTGTTGGAGACCGAGGCTCGATCTGAGAGGTCGAGGTAGTTGATAGAGCAGTCTAGGAGACTGGGAGGCTAGTGGGACTAGGAGAATTATGTGATATCTTACTTGGTGACTTATGTGATTATCTGATTGTATGACTGATTATTTGAGCATATTTGTGTTTATGATACAGACTCATGGATTCAGCCGGTACTGGCGATTCGGACACCACTGGACCCATACCTATCGTATCTGATGACCTCACATCCTCCGAGCATGAGGTGTACACATCTGACTATACCAGTACTGACGAGGATGATTTCCAGCCCTTCGCACTACCCGATGGTGCTGATGAGCTTGCAGATGACCCTCCCGCTGAGTACCTAACTCTAGTAGAGATTCCGGCCCCTATACCCTTAGCCATTTATCCAGCATATGATTTTCTACTTGACGCCAAGGCTGATGGCGATATTGACCTGTTTGAGGATGAGCCTTTTGAGGATGAGATCCAGGGCAAGGCCCTACTTCCTGCGGACGATCTTCTGATGATCGCTGACGTTCCCGCTGAGGATTCGCCAGCACATTCTCCTGTCCCAGACTCCTTTGAGTCTGTGGCATCCGCACCTTCTCACACATTGAGCGCACAGCACTTTGCGCACGATTCTGATCCTGACCAGGCATCCTCTGTTGCACCTATACCCAGTTTTGCGTTTGACCATGATGACATAGAGGACTCTGATCCTATCTTTCCCCCGGGATACGACCCAGATCGTGATATCGAGTTTATACCTATGGATCAGCCCATGGAGGATCCAGCCGACCCGGTAGATCCTATCGACCCCGAGTTTGACTTCGAGATGGCTTTTGATGATCTCGAGCCTGTCGTCGCTCCTGAGCAGGCAGCCGCTCTAGACCCCATACTTGAGCATGACCTCGTACATGCTGGCATCCCTATTGAGCCTGTTATAGCAGACCCACCTGTTGATGATCTCCCCGTGGATGTTCCTTTGTTAGAGGGCGATCATGTTGCTCTTGATCCTGTTGTTCCTCTACCTGTTGTTGATATACCTGTTGACCATCCTGTTGAGCACATTACACCTGTTCATCCTTTTGTTGCCCCACCTGATCCCATCCCACTAGAGCCCGAGCATGCACTGTTCGCGGCACACATGGATCCACCAGATGAGCATGCACAGCACGGTTGGATACCTGCTGATGAGGATGTTCCACCTTTTCCCCCTCAGATCCCTGATACACGACATGTTGATTTTTCTTTTCAGGTTCCACAGTTTGTACCTCCAGCGAGGCCTGGAGAGGGTTCTTCAGCCCATCCTGTTGGGCATGTACCGATGTCTATCCCCTTCATGCCCCAGATGTCATCTGTTCCACCCTCTGTTGCTCCATTTCATATGGCACCTTTGGATCCCACCAGTGAGCCATTCCTTTGGGCACCAGACTCTGGTATGCCACCTACTGACCCCTACCATTCTTTCCACAGGGGGTATACTATCGAGGACGTTTTGATGTCTTTTGTCGCCCAGCACGAGTCACACACGCAGCGCATCCAGGAGCTCGAGGGAGCTCAGCTGCCACCGTGTCCGTGCCATGGTCAGACACACTCTCCTCTGCAGCCATTTCGACTCTTACCTCCAGATTATGCTGCCCGTCTCTTTACACTAGAGCAGCAGGTTGCCTCTATCATCCGTACTCAGCGAGCCATGGAGGAGGACTGGCTCCAGTTACGTCGTTTGTTTTACACCCACTTTCCCCCTCCTCCACCACCATCTGTATAGAGCTCATCAGTGCTGTTTGGGTTGACGAGGATGAGAAGACGGCGATTGTTGGACTGCACAGCATTTTTGGAGACTACATTTGATCCTGACTTTTGTTGACATGTATTTGATGTTGTATTCGACCCTGACATGATATAGTTTTTGGACAGGGGTGATGTAGCCCCTAGTTGATTGGTGATTGTATGACACAGGGATGTACTGATACACTTACTTTGTGGTCTCGATATATGGCAATCGCAGTATTCTCATCATATTTGATTCGCTTGATTGCTTATTTGTATTTTATGACATGGGATGTTGTGTGATTGGTATTTGTGATGTATTGATAACATGAGATGTTATATGCTTTTACTATTACTATCGTAATATACGTACGCTACATTATGACCTGACTTACGTACTATAACATGGGAGCTTTACTATGGCCTGACCAACTTAAACCATCTTTTAGAAGATGCCGCCAAGACGTGAGACACGCATGCCTACTAATGAGGCAGAGCTACAACAAGTCATTGCTGCTGCCATAGCACAGTATGCAGCATCTCAGCCAGGAACGAGCGGAAGTATTAACCAAGGCAATAACAATCCACCTCACGGTAATACTAAGTCATTAAGACATACCGTGACCTAATTGGATATCTCTAGCAAGGATGCTAATGCCATTCATATGTTATAACGTATGTGCAGGGTGCACCTACAAGCAGTTTCTAGACTGCAAACCGGTCAACTTTGACGGCACTGGAGGTGCTGTCGCCTTTGTTCGTTGGGCTGAGAAAACCGAATCTGTTCTACGCATGAGCAAATGCGCGCTGGATCAGCAAGTCACCTATATCTCAGGGCTATTCTTGGATGGAGCCCTCTCTTGGTGGAATCTGCAAGTACAGACACTAGGCGAAGCTGCTGCCTACGCGCTGACCTGGACCGAACTGAAAGAACTTATGCAAAAAAAGTACTGTTCCCGCGCAGAAATCCAGCGATTGGAGACCGAATTCCGGCACTTGAAAATGGACGGTCCAAAGATAGCAGAATACGTTCAAAGGTTCCATGACTTATCGCATGTGGTACCCTACATGGTCACTCCTGAGTTCAAGAGAATTGAACGCTTCATTTGGGGACTAGCTCCTCAAATCATAAGCATGGTAACCTCATCCAAGCCTGCGACCATTACTGAGGCGATTGATTTGAGCGTGGCTCTCACAGAGGAGGCCATTCGCCTGAACAAGTTTGATGATGCTGAGCATAAGAAGAAAGAGACTCACGTCGAGTCATCAGGAGGTAGCAAACGGAAGTTCTCAAACTTCAAGCAGGGCGCCAGTGTGGCGGTTAAGAAAGGAGGATCAGTTGGTAGTGGGAAGAAAGGAAAAGGATATCAGGGCACCCAGCCCAAGTGTAATACCTGTCAACGCCACCATACTGGCCATTGTAATGTGAAAATATGTGAAGCATGTGGAAAGCCGGGCCACTCGAAAGATTCTTGTTGGGCTAGTGCTGGCCGGGGAGGCCAAGGAGGTTTTGGGAATAGAAATAATAACCGTGGCGGTATTGGAAATCGCCCACAGGGGAACAATGGAGGAAACGAGAATCGAGGCAACAATGCTAACCAAGCGGGCGCTGCGAATCGTAGTCAGAGGAATGATCAAGCTGGAGGAAACGGGCAAAGACTTGGGTGTTTTAACTGCGGTGATATCGGGCATTTTAAGAAGAACTGTCCAGACCTAAACCAAGCCCGTGGAAGAGTGTTCCAAATCGAAGCAAGGGAAGCGCGCCAGGACCCCAATGTTGTTACTGGTACGTTCCCTGTCAATCAACGCTATGCATCCGTTTTATTTGATACTGGTGCCGATTATAGCTTCGTGTCGTTAGAATTTAAGAATATGCTTGGGTTAGCCGCTAATAAGTTAGATATTCCCTACTCGATCGAATTAGCTAATGGGAAGTTAGTAGAAGCCAATGAAGTTATCAGAGGTTGTGTGATCGAATTAGGAGAACGTGAGTTTGCTCTGGATCTGCTACCAGTCCAGTTGGGAAGCTTCGACGTGGTAGTAGGAATGGATTGGTTATCAGGAAACAAAGCTAAGATAGTATGTCACGAAAAGGTTGTTCGTATCCCAACCGATGATGGTGAGACCATTGTTGTTCATGGAGAAAAGCGTGAGACGCCGTTGAGGATTATCAGCTGCTTGAAAGCAAGGAAGTGTTTGCAGAAAGGATGTGTTGCCTTCCTGGCACACATTGTGGATAAGAAGGCTGCTGAGCCAAGAATCGAAGACATCCCTGTCGTAAGGGAGTATCCAGAAGTCTTCCCAGAAGACTTGCCTGGACTGCCACCTCAGAGACAAGTAGAGTTCCACATTGACTTAGTTCCAGGCGCCGCGCCTGTGGCTAAGGCACCTTATAGACTTGCTCCATCTGAGATGCAGGAACTGTCGACACAACTTCAAGAGTTGTTAGACAAGGGTTTTATCCGACCAAGCTTCTCGCCCTGGGGAGCTCCGGTCCTATTTGTCAAGAAGAAGGACGGTAGTTTTCGAATGTGCATTGACTACCGGGAGTTAAACAAGCTGACGATCAAGAATAGATATCCTCTGCCAAGAATCGATGATCTGTTCGACCAACTGCAAGGTTCAAGCTTTTATTCAAAGATCGATCTTCGATCTGGATACCATCAGTTAAGGATACAAGAGGAAAGTATCCCAAAGACAGCCTTCAGAACTCGTTATGGGCACTACGAGTTCCTAGTTATGCCGTTTGGTTTGACAAACGCACCTGCAGTCTTTATGGATTTGATGAATAGAGTTTGCAAACCGTACTTGGATAAGTTCGTGATTGTATTCATCGACGACATCTTGATTTATTCAAAGACGAAGGCTGAACACGAGCAGCATCTTAGAACCATTTTGGAGCTGCTAAAGAAGGAACAGCTGTATGCCAAATTCTCCAAGTGCGAATTTTGGCTACGTGAAGTTCAATTCCTTGGGCACGTGGTAAATGGAGATGGAATCCACGTGGATCCAACCAAGATCGAGGCGATCAAGAATTGGGAAACGCCAAAGACGCCAACCGAGATTCGACAATTCTTGGGTTTGGCTGGCTACTATCGAAGGTTCATCGAGGATTTTTCAAAGATCGCTCAACCATTGACGCTCCTCACGCAGAAAGATAAGAAGTTTGATTGGGGAATCAAACAGGAAGAAGCGTTCCAAATACTGAAGGATAAGCTCTGCAATGCGCCAATCTTAGCACTACCGGAAGGTACTGACGATTTTGTGGTATACTGCGACGCATCGCGTCAAGGATTAGGTTGTGTGTTGATGCAATGCCAAAAGGTTATTGCTTACGCATCGCGTCAATTGAAAGTGCACGAAAAGAACTATACCACACACGATTTGGAGCTCGGCGCAGTGGTTTTTGCTTTAAAGATCTGGAGACACTACCTTTATGGTACGAAGTGTACAATCTTCACAGATCACAAGAGCCTACAGCATATATTTAACCAGAAGGAGTTGAATATGAGGCAAAGACGATGGGTTGAATTGTTGAACGACTACGACTGCGAGATAAAGTATCATCCAGGGAAGGCGAATGTGGTCGCCGATGCCCTAAGTCGTAAAGAGAGAATCAAGCCCATAAGGGTTAGAGCTCTAGAAATGATTATACGAACCGATCTTTCCTTGCGCATTCGTGCCGCGCAGAAAGAAGCTCTCAAGGAAGGAAACCTTGAAGAAGGATATCTCCGTGGGATGGAGAAGCTTTTGGTACCAAACGAGGAAGGAACATTATGTTTTGAGAAAAGGATTTGGGTTCCTCTGTTTGGTGATTTAAGGACAGTTATTTTCGATGAAGCTCACAAATCGCGGTACTCTATCCATCCAGGAGCGGATAAGATGTACCAAGACCTCAAAGATTATTATTGGTGGCCTAGGATGAAAGGCGATGTTGCTGTTTACGTGAGCAAATGTTTAACGTGCGCTAAGGTTAAAGCGGAATACCAGAAGCCTTCAGGACTTCTGCAACAACCTGAGATTCCCAAGTGGAAATGGGAACAAATCTCAATGGATTTTGTTACAAAATTGCCAAGAACGCCAAGAGGCCATGACACTATCTGGGTGATAGTGGATCGATTAACGAAGTCAACACACTTCTTACCTATCAGAGAGAAGGATAATACGAGCAAATTGGCCGAAATATACATGAGAGAGATCGTCGCGCGCCATGGAGTACCTCTCTCAATCATCTCTGATAGAGACGGAAGGTTTGTGTCAAGGATATGGCAATCCTTCCAAGAAGCCTTTGGCTCACAATTGAATCTGAGCACTGCGTTTCATCCGCAAACTGACGGCCAGAGCGAGCGAACGATACAGACTTTGGAAGACATGCTGAGAGCGTGTGTTATGGATTTGGGCGGTAGCTGGGATAAGCATTTGCCTTTGGTCGAATTTTCGTACAACAACAGCTACCACACCAGTATTGGTGTCGCGCCTTTTGAAGCCCTTACGGACGCAAGTGTCGATCACCTCTATGTTGGGCTGACGCAGGTGATAGACAGCTTGCTGGTCCCGAAATCGTCCAAGAGACGACAGACAAGATCGCGCAAATTCTTAAACGCACCGAAGCAGCTCGCCACAGACAGAAGGCCTATGCGGATCCAAACCGGAAACATGTGGATTTCCAAGTTGGAGAAATGGTGTTATTGAAAGTATCACCCTGGAAGGGGGTGGCACGCTTTGGGAAGCGTGGGAAGTTAAATCCGCGCTACATTGGTCCTTTCAGAATTCTGGAAAGAATAGGACTAGTAGCATACAAGTTGGACCTACCTGCTGAACTGAATGGTGTTCACGATACATTTCATGTATCCAACCTAAAGAAAAGTCCAACTCAAGTTACCGTTGCTATTCCCACCGACGAGATTCATGTTGACGACACGCTCCACTTCGTTGAAGAACCTGTTGAGGTCACGGATTGGAAAGTTAACAAGACCCGCCGGAGCAGTGTCAAGCTCGTCAAAGTTCGTTGGAATGCCAGACATGGTCCTGAGTTCACCTGGGAGCGTGAGGACCGGATGAAAGAGAAATACCCCCACCTTTTTCCTAAGAACCCTGCTTCTACAAGCAGAACTTAAATTTCGGGACGAAATTTATTTAACGGGGGGAGAATGTGACAACCCTCACTAAACCAGGTATCCGTACGATTTAATTAATGATTAATTGCTGCTTAATTACTGTGCTTAACTGAAATTGCTGATAAACTGCTACTTGCATACTGATACATGCACTTACTTGCATCATACTTTATTTGCTGTCACTCTATATTTTGCTTACAGCACCTTAGTGACAAACATGATGCACAAAAAGCACAGTAGCACTATAACGGATAACCTACTGAACATGCTGATAAAGCCAGCATCAGGCAAACACTGCCTCTAAGGCCTGTATGAGCCAGAAATACTTTTGCTACACTAATGGTGAGTGTAGGGATATAAGGGTTGTAGAACTGCGTCTCTAGGGATAAGTCACAGTGACTGGATGTGCCTAAAACGTACTTAAAGTACAAAATTCAGCACTTTACATAACAGTTCAGCTTTTAGCTAACTAATAAAGTGCCAAAACATGAGAAAAATAATACTAGACACTTTCCAAAGTGTCAGAAATGAGTTGTGTCACTAAAAAGGGTATTAACGACACTTTAAAGCTTTAGTAACGCTTTAACGGATTACTATCCAACCAAACAACCGGACTTTACCCGGAACATGAAAATATTGTTATTCTCCTTATTTATCTTTTTCTGAGCCAGTTAGGGTCCCCGAATACCCTAACACCCGTCATAACATACTACACGTTAGTAACCGAGTTAATTACTTAACTTAACCAAACTATTACCTAATTGACTAGTTGTAATCGAACCAAGGACCCCCCCCCCCAACCGAAACCGTCCCCTAGGGGACATGCTTTGTACTTGATAGATTTGCTTAATCTAATCTTGCCTAATATCTACTTGACACAAGAACCATTGGATAATACACTTATGTTTTGCCTATAAGATCTAAGCTAAACACAACATAATCTTTCCAACTCAACACAACAACAACTCTCTCCTCTCTTGCCCTCTAGAGCTCTCGGCCGAACACCCCCCTCCCCACACATCCATTTTCGGTTCTTGTTCATCACATTCCAAGTCCATACAAGTGTCGAGGGTCGTATACAAGGAGTCTTGGAGCAAGCGGAACGCGAAGGACCTCTTTATCTAGCTTTTATCCACGCCATTTTCGTCAAGATCCTTCCCTAGCCTTGAGCTAGAGGTATAATACTTAAAACTCGTATTTGAACTATTCTAAAGTGGTTAAAAGGATTTTTATCGGTTAAAACTCGGAATCTTACATGAAGATGCTTTAAAGTTTACTTAAAACACTAAAAAGGGTGGTTAATAGCTCATAAGTTGTGTAAATGTTGTAGTATTTGAAATGTATGTTTATTGAGGCCCGATCTATGATGTGGTAGCTCGGATCATCGTTTAACCCGGTTTGGTAAGATCATGGATCTTAACATAAGCTTGTTCTTGAATAATACAAGGGTTAAAAGGTGAAACTCTACCACACGCGAATCATGAACTTGTGTAAAAGAGTTTTACTTGTGAAATGATGTTTAAAACTAGCAGATCTACGCATCTGCAAGTGGTATTTTCAAAGGACCAAGCGTCAAAGAAATCATGTTTTCTAAAAGACGGATCTTACACTAACAAGTATGATTTTTATAAACCACAAGTGTGTAAACACTTGTGAAATGAAAAGTTTCGACAAAATAACAAACTTTGTAAAAGAGGACGAGAAGTTGTAAAGACGGATTTCTCTAAAAACGAGGTTTTTACGAGATCAAAATTACTTTATATAAAGATCCACAAAATATAATGGGATTTACACTATAGTTTCGGAAAAACTACAAGTTCATGCGATTATGAGATTTACATACTTGTCGACTAGTTTGATGTGTCGGAAATTGTTTGATTGAATAGGGAAGTTGTTAAAATTGATTTTGTAAAAGAAAATGATACGCTTGAAAGCGTGGCCACCTCCAGTTACAGAGGAAACTCTGGCGAAATTTTTCTAAAAACCTAACACTTAGAACTATTTACACTACAAGTGTTAGAATTATTTTGACATGTCTTCGAAACATAAGTTTCGCCATGACTTTATTTACTAAATATTCGGAGGTGGGATTTTCACAAAATTTAACGTGATAAATATATATTTTTCACACACTGTTTATGATTATTTTGTGAAAATACATAAATATTATTTTTAGAGTAAAAATAATATTTACGAACGTTAACGAATCCAAAATAATACGAACGCTTTCACCATAAATATATAAGTTACACAGGTAAGTATATTACCACTCGATTGTTAAAACGTAACTTACGCACTTACGGAAATATTTATGAACGCGTATTTTAACAACGTATTATTGGAGAAGATTTATGAGAAATGAAAATATAATATTTTTGAGAAAAATACTTATATTTTGGAAT
Source organism: Helianthus tuberosus (assembly GCA_030545235.1). Classification (NCBI taxonomy): domain Eukaryota; kingdom Viridiplantae; phylum Streptophyta; class Magnoliopsida; order Asterales; family Asteraceae; genus Helianthus; species Helianthus tuberosus. Next base: position 30,342 of record JARYGA010052164.1, on the reverse strand, counting down.
TGGAAATATATACATATTAAGTGAGACTTAATGATATAATTTGAACGCACATGTATTGAATCCCCCATCCTTGGGAAGGAGATTAACTACCAAGTATATACAGAACGTAAACATGAAATAGTTGTCTAACTATTTCCCAAAGACTTAAACTATAAAGCTAAGGCACGGCCGTCCGTCTAATAGAATTAGCACTTGTAGGTCGTCGCACAGCTTTCTGATTTGGAGTACTTGGTAGAGACGCACCGACAGTGAGTTCATGTCCCCCTTTTCTCTAACTGTTTTCAGTTTTCTTAACTGCGGGGGTGAAATACATGTTACTATGATTACGAGTACTTTATACACGGTATGGTTAGTGTAAGGAGGTTTACTACTCAGATCATGTGAGTGGGTAGGAGCAATATGAGGCCATTAGTCCTCATGTCGGGACCGAGGGACAGGAGCGGTAGATCTATCTGGGTGTAGCGAGCCCAGCCCCAGGCCAAACTAGAAACGGACCTTGGGGTGACTTTGTCCACATACTAATGCCGTGGCGAAATCTTCTAGGTTTGAGTCTCCCTATTTGCACTTCACATATATCAGTGGCCTTGCAAACCATTGGTGATCTCAATTCCCTTATTTGCTACATACCAAGACTATTTTTATACTCACAAGTGTTTTACATACTCACTTACACATGAACTCGCTCAACATTATTGTTGATTTTTCAACTTACATGTATTTCAGGAAATTAAAAGGGATCTGGCACGGTATGGCATGTTTTCCGCTGCACTAGTTTCCGAGGTCATCCGGGGTTTAGGGGATGTGTCTCTTTCCTGGACAAGACACAACCCTTAAATCATGTTTATGTTATGTTTCAAGTTTGTAATGTCTGTTGAACAAGGTTATGGTTGTTAGGGTATGTTCCCGTTAAAACAATGGTACTGTATTTGGTTTTCAAAACTTAATGGATGATCTCGCATGTTTTTAATTCATATAGCTTGGTTATGATTAAGCTATGGTATTAAGAAGTCACACCAAATTAACCACGCTTCCGCAAAGCCAGGGTGTGACACCTGGCAGGGGGTTGAGCTGGTTGGTTGGGGACGGCTTGATCATTGTGAGCGACCACAGCGTAGTTCTGAGAAGCTTTTCGCTTCTTTGACCTCTTAGGGGATCCAGTCTGTTCATCCATGGTCTTTGATTCCTCGATTGGTTTCGATTCCTCGACCGGTTTCTTGTCACCTTTTCAGAAAAGTTTACCTTTCCTGATCTTTGATTCAGTCAAGGTTGCAGATAGCTCAATGGCCTGTCTAACTGTAGTAGGGTTGCTACCTGTCAAAATGTCTTGTATTGAATCAGGGAGGCCATCAATGTACTTTTCGATTGCCTTATCCAAAGGCGTGACCATGTTTGGGCATAACAGACTTAACTCCTCATAACAGTCCGTGTAGGCTCGATGCTCACCGCTGTCTTGCTCAAGATTGTCGAATTCCCTTTCCAAAGCCCTGATCTCGTGACGAGGACAGAATTCCTTCATCATAAGGGCCCTAAGTTCAGCCCATGTCTGTGCTAGAGCAACCTCTGCACCACGATCTCTCATAACCCCGTTCCACCACGTAAGGGCTCTCTTCTGGAACACACTCGAAGTAAACTCGACCTTGCGATTGTCAGGACACTGCACATGGCGGAAAGTATTCTCAATGCTCTCGAACCATTGAAGAAGCCCAGTCGCTCCCTCAGAACCACTAAACTTGAGTGGTTTCGCCGAGTTAAAACTCTTGAAATTGCATGGACCATTGTTGTTGTTTTTGGATTGATTCCATTGAGCAAAGAGGTTTGGGAATTGAGCAGCCATTTGCTGTGCAATGATTTCTGCCAGTTCGGCGGTCGCTATCTGGCTTTCGCGTCGAGGAGGCATTCTAAAAGAGAAAACATGAAAGGAAACGAGTGAGAGAATTAGACGAAAAGAATGAGATGAAACAAATCTGATGAAAGCAAGGGTAGTGGTCATTTGTTTGTTACCACAAGGTAAACAAACGACACACAGTGAATAATCAAAGTAAATGGGTCAAAAATAATGTATTGCGAAGACATGCTCGCCTATAAGTGAACACTCATCCCAAGAATTCCCAGGTAAGCACAACTGGTCTCGCGTCTGATGAGATGTATACGAAGTGCTTGCCTAGACAGAAAACCCAGAATACAGGCATTCACCCTTCCAGTTTGCACGTGTTCACATTATTAAAAACCCAAAACCTTGACGAAAGTTTTGAAAATTCAAAAGGGTTCAAAACCATATAACAGAGGGTTCAAAACCTAGTAATCAATCATCCTAGAACAGATGATTAGTTTTCAAAGCGGTTTTGAAATTTATGTTCTTGTTGTGGTCGTCGCCTAAGGATAGGTGACGGTATTGTTTTATGACTAAACGCAAGTAAACTCGCGTTAGGGTCCTAAGAAGGTTATAGACTAGGTCAAAGCATTACTAATAACCTAATTCCCTATAACCATTAGCTCTGATACCATCTTTTCTGTCACACCCCGACCACGTAGAACATAGAAAACGTGGCGGAAACATCGGGGAGTGTTGTAACAGAATTAATGTTTCACAACCATGGAAATTGAAGTTTCGTTTTATTAATCAAACATGAAAGTTTACATTGTTTTAAACAATAACCAAAGAGTACATAACATAAAGTAGCTAGTTCTTGTCTCGTTTTAATTCACTAAAGCACAGGTCCGCCTAAGTATGTCTTGATAAGTCCTATACATCATCACCTGAAAACACATGTGAAAATAGGTACGTCAGCATAAAAATGCCTGTGAGATACATAGGTTTTGTGAAAATAGGATTCATGACTTATGTTTGAGAAAATGTTTAGTCATGAACCTTGTAATTTGCTTTGTCTTGTAAATCGTTTGAAAATCAATAAGTCCAGATGATATGTATAGATAAAAGAATAATGTATGGTTAAATGAATAACCATGTAACTGAGTTTGTATAAGATAAGTTGTTTGTAAAACAATGTCTTGTGAAAAGTATGTTATTTGTATAAAATGTTATATGTCATAAACTGAAATGATTCAAATAACGCTACGATATATAATACCATACAAACACTTATATATAGGAAGTACCAGCGGCGTATCCACCATGCTTGTATCATATTACACACGCCTCGTTACTTAATCACTTACTCAAACCAAACCACCAAGATGTAATGTTTAACAAGTGTAGAAATGTTCATGTATAGTCAAATACGGTTCACACGGTTCACAGATACAAACGGTTCACAGATACAAACGGTTCACAGATACAAACGGTTCACAGATATCAACGGTTCACATAGTCAAATGATTACAACGGTTCACATAGTCAAATGATTACAACGGTTCAAAATGTAGTATAATGTGTTCATATACTGGATGAGCATATGCAACAGAAAGGCAATGTAAAACAATGTACTAAGTATGCACACAATGGACATACATAGTATGAAATGTAATGTAGAACGATGTACTAAGTATGCACACACAATGGGCATACATAGTATGTAATGTAAAATGATGTACTAAGTAATGCACACAATGGGCACACCTAGCATGAAATGTAATGAAATCATGTACTATAATGTACTAACGAACATAACAGGCATATGATGTGAAAACAGGAAAGCATGAAAGTAACAAGTAGGCACATGTGTTCCACCCCAAAACAGTTTGGAAAACAGTAAAAGAGGGGTCTATGTACTCACTTGAGATTGCTCAGAAGTCCTTGATTAACAACCAAACAATGCTAGAGATCGCGGATATCAAACGGCACCTAATATAGGTAACTATGTTAATAACCGGACCTAAATCGGATGATTGGATAGAATGAGGGTTCGTAAACCAAACGAGTATAGAGACTCGTGTCATATGGTTTAACAAAGCCTTCATGCTAAATGAAACCTAACCTAAGTGCTTACGACCCATTACGACTCGTTTAGGTAGCTTATGCTACTTTAACGCGTCGTTCGCGTGAAACACGTTCGGACCGCCTAACTAGCCCTATGACAAGTGTTATATGCCTAAACATGTTACATAATCAGTTATGTGACAAAGGTTTAGGTTACATATGCTTAATTACCAATTATACATGAAAAGGGTATTCTGGTAATTTACCTAAGGCATATAAACTACCTATCATACAACTACTCAAACGATGTGACCATAGGGTATAACCTCGGAAGGTTATTCCCTACCTACTATGGTCACCTAATGTATTTGGTCGGATCCTAATGATCGACCAAACTGGGTCGGGTTCGAAGGTATAAGCGATTTATTAGATCGCTTACCCTACGACCCTAGACAACGTGGTAATCAGTAGGCATAGTCCCAAGGGACTATAACCAACGTGATTACACTCACGTTGCGAAGTTCAAACGAACTTCGCATTGACCATAAACTGGTCAACGCTGAAAGTCAAACAAAGTTTGACTTTCTGACTCGAAAAGCAATAAAATAAGGAAAAGAACGAAAGAATACTTACGAAGGGTCCCCGAATGCTAATCTAGATCACAATAACTCAGGTATGAAACAATGGTTCCAACTTAGAGTCACTTAGATCAGATTCTAGTGATTTTTGAAGTTAAATGGGTTGGGTATTTATAGGAATACCCGAACCGTTAAGATCGTTTGTCGAATATCGTGCCTTAATCGTATCCGTACAAGTGTCGGAAAGTTATGGTGCCTAAAAACCATCCTTATCAGCTGATTAGGCAAGTGGTGAGTGTGTGGTTGTGGTTAAAACAGCTGGAACATGCTGACTGTTCGATATTATCTGATCAGGGAGTCGGACGCGGGCCGCGTGAGGATTCACTTAGATGTTACGCGGGCCGCCTGGCCTGCACAGATCAGAAACAAGTTTGAAATTTGACAGTTTCAGTCCCTGTTGATGTTTAAGGCCATTTCCGACACTTCTAAGGCCCGTAAAGCCAACTTTAAGGCCCTAAAATGTTGCCTAAACATTGTGGACATGAAACATGCTCAAAAATATGTCGGATGTTGGTTCGTTTGGTCGTACGAACGCGATGTTCGCTTAATTACGACAGAATGCGCATAAGCGCGAAAAACGATCCAAATGACGTGACGAATGGATTTTTCTTATGCCGAACACTAAAATAAAATATTTTAGTGCTTACATAAATTTTTGGATGTCCGGATGTATTCAGAACGTAAGTTATGCGCGAAAATGCAAACTTGTGCACTTTTTGACGCTTTTAGTCCCTGAATGACCCAAAAGTTTATTTTAGCACACCGAACCCCTCAAAGCCTATTTCTAAGCTATGTAAAGGATATTTAAGGTGTGTTTAACTTATGGTCATGTTCCGGAATGTTCGTTACAGTTCAAATTGGCATACTTTCGTAGTTTGTCAAGTTTAGTCCCTGTAAGCGAATTAACTTGTTTTTGCAATACCAAAGCCTTCAAAACTTATTTCTAAGTTATTTAAAGGTTATTTAAGGTATGTTAAGTATATGTCACTATTCCGGAGTGTTTGTTGCATTAAACTGGTTATATTTACGCATCAGTGCGCGTATAACCTTCCAGAAAGCGATATAGAGTTTGAAATCGAACAAGAATTGATATGTGTAAACGATACACATATTTTTACAAATCCCAAGTATGAAATACAATATTTCATTGGTTTGGCATTTGTTTGATGGTTGAAGTGACACAGGTGTCACAGCAGCCAACACTTTGTCAGCCATTTTTCCGAGGTTTTCAGCAGTCAACTCTTGCGTTGTGTCAATAACTCCAGTATCAACTTTCTTTGATTTTTCTTGCTCTTCTTTCTCCTTTCTCTCTTTCTCTTCTTTCTCTTTCTCGTCTCCAGTTCCCCACCATTTATTCTGCCAATACTCATCCTCGTCTTTGTACTCTTTTATTATGGCTTCGATATCAAGCGTTTTGTCATCGATCGCAATATTTCCATATTCATCAAGATAACACTCTCTGTCCGGATCCCATCTATTTGCTCTCCTTGCTTCCAGATAGATACGAGAAATTCTAATGATTTTGTTTTCAGCAATCATTTTTCTGTATCTATGCTTCTGCTCTTCAGTTCTATCATCTTTCCACGGAATAGGTTCATTTTTCGCCATGAACGCGTAACCAACTGCATCTTCCTCCGGTAAAACCTCTTGACTCCAATCATAACCCTCATCATCGTAAATCACTGCAAGAGCTCTAGATTTCTCTCTATTGTCTTCAACCTGCTTCAGTCTAGGCGGCTCAGATTTATTTTGATGATATATTGCCTTCTTGTAATAATCATCTCTGAAAGGAATCTCTGATTCATCAGCATAAGCATTTCTGCATTCTCGTTTGAAGTGACCTTTCTGCTTACACTTGAAGCATGTCACTTTGGATTTATCGAACCCCAGCTTGGTAGATGGACCACCAATTGTCTTCCTGCCGGTAATTTCCATGAAACGCTGTGCTCGACGAACAGCACTTGCCATAGCCCAACGAATATCAATCAGCTCCATTTCTTCGGGATCTATCTGGTCATAATCTTCCTTCGTCAGGTTGGTATTGCCGATCTTTCCAGCTACTAACCCTTCATATGATTCCAACACCGACGCCAAGAAGACCATTTGTTGCTTAGCCGACTCCTCGTCAAAATTCTGTGCATTTTACAAATCTATTGCGATATTGCATTGAAAACGATTCTTTGCATCAGAATGACTTGCAGATGATGATGAAGATCCACTGTGATAACCACTGTGACTTCCACTACTTTGACTACTTTGACTTTCTTTGCTTGCTGTGGACACATTCTCAGCAGAAAAAGCAGTCTTTGGAGAAGTAGCTTTCAGCATCATGATTTTCGGATAATATAGATCCAAATTCTGTTGATAAGATGAGTGATTGACTTTGAATGTCTTCTTCAGCTCTAACTCATGACTCTCAAGTTTTTCAATCAACAAATCTAATGTCAACTTTTCTGGTGCCTTGATGGTATTCTTCAACATCAGCGCATAGTATCTCCAATCCATCTCGTCCGGCAACGAATCGAATAATTTGTCAATAAGCTCATCCTCAGGATATGTAATATCATGTCTTGCTAATTCCAGTTTCAGATGGCCAAATCTTTCTATCATTTTACAAACCGACTCGTTCTTTAGACATCCAAAAAGATCAAATTCTTTTCTAAGAAGTTTTCGTTTGTTTTTCACAATTTCGTCACTTCCTAAACATTTTGCTCGAAGTTTGTTCCACAGATCTTTTGCATTTGAATAATCAATCAAGGAAAAAATGTCTTCTCGGACAGATTGGAACAACAAAGCCACACATTTTTGTTCGGCTACGAATGATTCAATCTCATCAGCAGATGTTAAGGCTTCACCATTCTTGTTTCCGTTTTCATAACCGTTCTTCAGACTTTTCCAACTTGGAAATGCAAATGCCATCATCCAATCTTCAAACTTTCTGGACCACCGACTGTACTCCTCAATAGCCATTAGCTTTGGGGGTTTATTGAATGTTCCAAAAGCACTTTCCGATTCCTAATTCCTTTTTCTTTTCTTTCGGTGGATTCTCGTTCACATTGCTGGACGATGTATCGTCTCCCGAATTTCCAGCAAATGCGTACATGTCGCTAAACGGGTTCAAGAATATGTCATCCATCTTGAGTGTACCTCGCAAAAATCAACAATCACTTAGAAAAATTTTTGAAATCTTGAAAAATAACAAGTTCAAACGATATCACTTGAAGCGAAATAGTTTCAAGTAGAAATAGCAATTTTCAAGCAAACACAAGTGATACAAGTTCAAGCGAACACAAAGTTCAAGCGAACTTAATTCAAGCGAACACAGATTTTCAAGCGAACTAGAATATTATATCTGTTCGCTTGAAAATGCACAAGTATTTCAAGCGACCAGGTTCGTTCAATCGGACAAGTGGTGTGATTTCAAGCGATCAAACGTTTTCAAGCGGTCAAGCAGATTTCAAGCGAACAAGTTGATTAATTTCAAGCGAACAAAGTTGAAATGCACTTTTCAAGCAAACAAAACAAGTTATTTCAAGCGAACAGACTATGACGTCATCTTTTTACAAACGATCTCAAGCGGTCAAACGTTTTTTGATTAGTTTTAAGCCATGTTTTAGTCCAAAACTTTCAAGGATTTGTTAACTACGAATTTCGCTTGATATGTATGAATTTTAGTCCATTTCAGCCGTGAATTATGTCCGAATCAGAAAAAGAATGAGAAGAAGTAAGTAAAAAAAAATCCGGTAAAATCAAGCTGCTATGGTATGAACTCCTCGTCCTGAGCTCTGATACCACTTGTTGGACCGATTGCGTGACCCTAAATGTCAGTAAAAGTAGTTCATCTCAGTTTACAGAGGCGGAATCAAAGTAAACTGAGTCATAACAGCATATATCCTTTCAATCTCTTTTCTATTATCGATTTCCGAGACTTTACAATATTTGTAACAAAATTTCAGCAGCACCTCGTCTCACATGTAATGATCACTGTCCGCTTCAAATGAAACACACATCAGCTATATATAGTAGACGCCTGTTCGCTTGAAAGTGACATGGCTGTTCAAGCGGACAAGCTTGAATCAGTTTCAAGCGGACAAGACAACCAGTTTCAAGCAGACAAGACTAGTTGTGTTCGCTTGAATGTGACACTTGTATTTTCAAGCGAACAACCAAACTTAACTTATACAAACCCTAATTTAACCTATCTAGACTCAAGACTTGAATAAAACGTAGTCAACAGACATCCAGTGTACCAACACTTAGGTTTAATTAGTTGTATGATAAGTAGTTTATATGCCTTAGGTAAATGACCAAAATACCCTTTTTATGCATAATTGGTAATTAAGCATATGTAACATAAACTTTTGTTACTTAATTGATTATGCAACATGTTTAGGCATATAATACTTGTCATAGGACTAGTTAGACGTCTCGAACGCGCATTTGCGCGAACGACGCGTTAAAGTAGCTTAAGCTACCTTAATGGGTCGCAATGGGTCGAAAGCACTTAGGTTAGGTTCCGATCTAGAATTCAGACTTTGTTAAACCATATCACATGAGTTCCAACACTCATTTGGTTTACAAGACCTCATTCTATCCGATCTTCCGATTGAGGTGTCAATTTATTTACTAGTGATTCGATTACTAGGTGCTGCTTGATTTCTCTGGTTTACTTGAGTTTGTTGAAGTTCTATTAATTGAGGATACTTTCCACTTCATGTGAGTACATAGTTCTCCTATTTTACTGTTTTCAATTGTTTTGGGGTGATTCATATGTATCAAAACGATTTCGATATTTTATCAATGGTTTTCAAAAACGATTAAGATGGTTTATACTAAACTAATAACGATTTCGATAATGTGAACGAACTTGTTGGTTGTAGTTACATAACGAGTGACATTCATTAATTTTGGCCGAACCGACCAGTATTAGGTTATGGTACAATAGGATCTGACAAATCCCGTTATCAGACTACACCCATGGTTATGTGTGGGTTATGTGGGTAACGACTGAATCTGTTATTGTTAACTTACCTTTTGGTGGTTTGTTAATGCGAGAAGCGAGATAGTCGAGTCACGAAGGTTTGAATGTTATTAGCGAGACGACCAAAAATAGTTTTCACAATTAAAAAAAAGGATGATTTAAAACGAGTTAAACGATTTCGAAACGACTTAAACGAGATGGATAAACGATTGGTTTTTGGTTAGTGTTTAGATAACGGGACAGGTGTTATATGATGAAGACATGGTGGATACGCCGCCGGTACTTCTTATATATAAGTGTTTTCATCATGTTACATACCGTGGCGTTATTTAGTTCACTTGGGTAAACGAATTTAAAACAATTTCGCATAACGATGTTTTCGAGAATATATAAACCATACGAGTTTTATTAACGAGTTATTACGAGATGTTTTACAATTTTGTTTACTAAAACAAATGTTTTTGGGTTAAGAATCATGGCTACGAGGTTTCATAAATTATAACCCGCTTGATTTGAGTTGGTTAATTACGTTGCAATATTATACACTTTTCAAAACAAGGTTTTTAATATGATATTGCAACATGTAAACTAGCCATGAATCCGACACTCTTATAAAACCTATGTGATCGCCAACATTTCTTTGCTGACTTTGTTTTTTACATATGTTTCAGGTGATGTTGCTTGATGTTGATTACTAGGATGCATGAGTCACATGGGATCTGGACGAGGCCTTAGTGACATAATAACAGTGATAGTCGATATGTAACTCATTTGTTTTGTGTTAAAACAATGTAAATTACTTAATGAATAAATAAAACGAAACTCTTTTTGTATCCATGGTTGTGAAACAATAATTCTGCCACGACACTCCCCGACGTTTCCGCCACAGTTTGTTGTTTTAACGTGGTCGGGGTGTGACAGAAGAGTTGGTATCAGAGCCAATGGTTGTAGGGAATTATGTTATTAGTAATGCTTTGACCTAGACTATAACTTTCTAGAACCCCAACGCAAGTTTTCTGCGTTTAGATTTTTAAAAACAAAACCGTCACCTACCCTTAGGTGATAACCACAACGAGAACACAAATTTCGAATCTGCTTCGAAAATTAATCATCCGTTCTAGGATGATTGATTACTAGGTTTTGAACCCTTCCAGTTTGACTCATATTTGGCTTGGTGCCTTTTGAGTTTTCATAATCTCGTCAAAGTTTGGGTCTAAATAATGTGAACACGTGCAAACTGGAAGAGTGAATGCATGTACCCTGAGTTTTCTGTCTAAGGCTAGAGTGTTCGTACAAATCCACATAATTGGACCAATCATTCTTACCTGGAAACTCTTGGGGTGAGTGTTCACTTATAGGCGAGCATGTCTTCGCGATACGTTATTTTAACCCATTTACTTTGATTAGTCACTGCGTGTCGTTTGTTTGTTCGAGGTAACGAACAAATGATCGCCTTCCTTGTATTTTGTTGATATTTTCAATACCTCTTTTGTTTTTCCAATTGTCGATCCTGCTCGTGGACGAGCATTCAAACTGAATGCAAACGAGGCTCGAGCTGACAACCTCGTTGTCAATGGTACCTTTCTTTTCAATGGTACGTTTCTTGTTAACAATCGACCTGCATCTATTCTTTTTGATTCTGGTGCCGATAGAAGTTTTGTTTCGTTATCTTTTGAGCCTTTACTTGCGATACCTAGAACTAAACTGAGGAAACCCTTATCTGTCGAAGTTGCTACTGGTAAACCTCTTGTTCTCGATTCTGTTATTCGTGATTGTCAGTTGAACCTTGATGACCATCTTTTTCCTATTGACCTCACACCGATGCAACTTGGGAGTTTCGATATTATCGTTGGGATGGATTGGTTAACCAAAATCATGCAGAGGTGATTTGTTTCGATAAGATCATTCGTATTCCTCTTTCGTCTGGTGATGTTCTGGAAGTTCATGGCGAGAAACCATCTGGTGGATTGAAACTCATGTCGTGTACGAAAGCCCAAAGTTATTTACGAAAAGGATATGTTGCTTTTCTGGCACATGTCACCGAGGAGAAAAGCAAGAGCAAGAATATTCAGGATATTCCGATTGTTCGGGATTATCCAGAGGTGTTTCCTGATGAACTGCATGGTTTGCCCCCAGTTCGTCAAGTCGAGTTTCATATTGACCTTGTACCCAATGCCAACCCGATTGCGAAAGCACCTTATCGTCTTGCACCGTCTGAGATGCAAGAGTTATCGAAACAGCTTCAAGAGTTATCTGATAAAGGATTCATCCGTCCGAGCTTTTCGCCTTGGGGAGCTCCTGTCCTCTTTGTGAAAAAGAAAGATGGATCTTTTCGAATGTGTATCGATTATCGTGAGCTTAATAAGCTTACCATTTAGAATCGATATCCCCTACCTAGAATTGATGATCTCTTCGACCAGCTGCAAGGTGCTTCATGCTTTTCCAAGATCGATCTGCGTTCTGGGTATCATCAACTTCGTGTTCTCGAAGAAGATATTCCCAAAACTGCTTTCCGCACGAGATATGGGCATTACGAGTTCACTGTCATGCCTTTTGGTTTGACAAATGCCCCAGCTATCTTTATGGACTTAATGAATAGGGTCTGTAAACCTTATTTAGACAAGTTCATCATTGTGTTCATCGACGATATTCTCATTTATTCGAAGTCTCGAGCCGATCACGAGCAACACCTTCGTTTGACATTGGAACTTCTAAAGAAGGAACAACTTTTTGATAAAATTCTCCAAGTGTGAATTCTGGCTTAAAGAAGTTCAGTTTTTGGGTCATATAGTCAACGAATAGGGTATTCATGTAGATCCATCCAAGATAGCTGCTATTAAGGATTGGAATACACCGACGACACCTACAGAGATTCGATCTTTTCTTGGTCTTGCTGGTTATTACCGTCGTTTTATTTCGAACTTCTCGAAGATTGCGGTTCCACTCACTGCTTTGACTCAGAAGAATAAGCCTTTTGAGTGGGGACCTAAACATGAAGAAGCGTTCCAAACGCTGAAACGGAAGCTATGTGATGCTCCTGTTTTATCTCTGCCTGAGGGAAACGATGATTTTGTTGTCTATTGTGATGCGTCCAATTTAGGCCTTGGTTGTGTCCTTATGCAACGAGGTAAGCTTATTGCGTATGCATCCAGACAATTGAAAGTTCACGAGAAGAACTACACAACTCATGATCTTGAGTTGGGAGCTGTGGTTTTTGCTCTCAAAATCTGGAGACACTACCTCTATGGCACGAAGTGTGTGGTTTTCACAGACCACAAAAGTCTCCAGCATATTCTCAATCAGAAGGAGCTGAACATGAGGCAACGACGTTGGGTTGAGCTCCTAAACGATTATGATTGCGAAATTCGCTACCATCCTGGTAAGGCGAATGTCGTGGCCGATGCGCTTAGTCGGAAAGAGCGAGTCAAGCTTCATTCTGTTCGCACTCTATCTGATATTCAATCTCGTGTCCTTCAAGCTCAACGATCTTGTGTGATCAAAGATTTATTGAAATATGAGCTACCGCTTCAACTCGAACTTAAACTCGAAGCGAAAGACGATGGTTTGCTTTATTTCAAGGATCGTTTGTGGATTCCGAAACAAGACGATCTTCGCACCTTGGTAATGGACAAATCTCATAAGTCTCGATATTCTATCCATCCTGGTGCTGATAAAATGTACAAGGATCTTCGTACTCAGTATTGGTGGCCTGGTATGAAGAAGGATGTTGCCTTGTATGTATCGAAATGCCTAACTTGTCTCAAAGTTAAGGCTGAACATCAACGACCTTCTGGTTTGCTTGTACAACCAGAGATACCGGTTTGGAAATGGGAGAACATTGCGATGGATCTCATCACTAAATTACCGCGTACATCTAAGGGTCACGAGGCGATTTGGGTTGTTATCGATCGTTTAACGAAATCAGCTCATTTTATTCCGATTCGCGAGGATCTATCTGCTGATAAACTTGCAAAGATTTATGTTGATGAGATTGTATCACGACATGGTGTTCCTTTGGATATCATTTCCGATCGTGATGCTCGATTTTCATCTCATTTCTGGAAGACCATGCAATCTGCTTTGGGAACCCAACTAAATCTAAGCACTGCTTATCATCCCCAAACAGATGGACAATCTGAGAGAACGATTCAAACTTTGGAGGATATGCTTAGAGCATGCTTAATAGACTTTGGTGGTAATTGGGATTCTCATCTTCCATTGATCGAGTTCTCTTACAACAATAGTCATCATGCTAGTATTAATATGGCACCATTCGAAGCTCTCTACGGTCGAAAATGTCGTTCACCTGTCTGTTGGAATGAGATCGGTGAAGCTCAGCTTACTGGACCTGAGCTCATTCTTGAAACAACAGACAAAATCAAGAAAATTCGCGATAATCTTGTGACAGCTCAAACCCGTCAAAAGAGTTACGCGGATATGCGATGCAAGCCCTTAGAATTTCAAGTCGGAGACCGTGTCCTACTCAAGGTGTCACCTTGGAAGGGAGTGGTGAGATTTGGAAAGAAAGGAAAACTTGCACCCCAATATGTTGGACCATTTAAGATTGTTGAAAGAATTGGAAAGGTTGCCTATCGACTAGAGCTACCTCCAGAGCTTGGAAATATTCATTCGACTTTTCACGTGTCCAATTTGCGAAAGTGTTTAGCTGATGCTGATCTTCACATTACTCTCGACGAGATTCAAATCGATGAAACGATGCACTTTGTCGAGAAACTTGTGGAGATAGTGGACCGTACATTCAAACAGTTGAAGAACAAACGGATTTGATTGGTCAAGGTTCGCTGGGAGTCCAAACGTGGCCCAGAGTTTACTTGGGAACGTGAGGACCAAATGAAGGCGAAATATCCGCATTTGTTTTCACAAGCTTCCTCTAGTTAAAATTTCGGGACAAAATTTCCTAAAGTATGGGAGACTGTGACAACTGTGTTTTGTAATCGTCGTATAATGTAAAACAATGTCAATTATCAATAAAACAATGTGCTTTGGTGTTATTATATGTGTTTTGGTGTTATTATGTGTGTATTTGTGTTTCATGATTTTACGATTTGATTCGATTCCGATTTCAAGCTTTAAATCGCTTTTTGGAAGGTTATACGCAAACTGGTGCGTAAACGTAGTCAGTTTAATACGAAAAACACTCCGGAATAGTGACATAGGCTTAACATACCTTAAATAACCTCCACATAACTTAGAAATAAGTTTTGGTTGGTCTGGTGTGTTGAAATCAAGTTTGTTCGATCACAGGGACTAATTGTGTCAAACTGTGAAACTAAATCGATTTGTATAGTAACGAACATTCCGGAACTTGATCATAAGTTAAACATACCCTAAATATCCTTTACATAGCTAAGAAATAGGCTTTGAGTGGTTCGGTATGCTAAAATAAACTTTATTGATCAATAGGGACTAAAAGCGTCAAAAAATGCACAAGTTTGCATTTTCGCGCATATCTTACGTTCTGAATATATCCGAACATCCAAAAATTTATGTAATCATTAAAATATTTTATTTTAGTGATTGGCTTGATAAAATTCCATTCGTCGCTTAATTTGGATCGTTTTTGCGTCCGTTACGACTTCCGTCGTAATTAACCGAATAACGCAACCGTACGACCAAACGAACCGACATCCGAGATGTTTTTGAGCATGTTTCATGTTCCCTATACTTTAACTTCATTTTAGAGCCTTGAAATGAGGTTAACGGGGTTTAAACGCATCGAAAAAGGCCTTAAACATGTGCAGGGACCATTTCTGCCATTTTTCAAACTTTTCAAGATCTGGCACCTGGTGGCGCTGCGCCACCACTATCTGCCTCTGCCGTGGCGCGACGCGAGCACCCTATCTGGGCAGAAAACTTGATTTTCAGCATTTTTCAGCAATGGGATTGAACTCGGGGGTCTTGTTTTAACTTTTGCAAAACCTTGAGCTGATTGTATTCTAATACCATGTACCCACATGTATGGCCAAGATTACACCCTCTAAACACATGGAATGATCCTATTGATCTCAACTTCCTATAAATAGCAAGCTTCCTCATTTGGGTTCTTCACAATTGATTCTGAAATTTCTCTAAGTTGAGGTGTTATCACTTCATACCTGAGAATATTTGGAATCAAAACACCTTCTTGGACCCTTTGTAAGTCCTCTTCTTGCTTGTTCTTGTATTTCAAGCATGAAAGTCAAACAGAGTTGACTTTCAGCTTTGACCAGGCAATGGTCAACACAAAGTTCATTTGAACTTTGCAACGTGAGCGTAATCATGATGGTTATAGTCCCTCGTGACTATACCTACTGATTACCACGTTGACTAGGCGTAGTGACGAGTCGTAGTTTCGGCCAAAATGCGTATTTATGCGTATTTTGTAACCAAACTACTCTTGGGTATCAAAACCGTTTGTTTTGTTGGTGCACTACATCTGTCGACTTCGTCTTGTATCGAGTCTTACTTTAGATAGATTAGATCAGGGCACGTAGAACAAGAAAATGTGAGAGAATTAGAAGATTTCGCTTGAAAGTGTGTAATGTATTTGAGTTTTCGCTTGAAGCCTCAAGCGAAATCATCATATCAGATTTCGCTTGAGTGATGCTGAAGCGAAATCTCAAAGTCTATATATAGGGGTTCAGTGTCAAGCGAAATCATAAGTTTGTTAAGAGTTGTTGTTGTGAGATTTCCATACCGAGGTGCTACCGGTGTGAGAACTGATTGTAATTGCTTTCATATCAATACAAATCAGTGTTAAAGTGAAGATTCAGCTGTTTATAGATCAAATACTTGTTTTCCGCACCTGTATTTGATGGAATTCCTCTGAACCGACTCGTTTAGGTCGCGAACCCGATCCTTACAATTGGTATCAGAGCTCAGGAGGAGGAGTTCTGCAAAATTCAGCCGAAATCGATCAAAATTTCTTACTTCTACACCTTCTTTTCTTAGTTCAGAAATATTTCACGGTCAAAATTGATTTAATTTCTCACGGATTGTTTAAAAGTATTAGATAACAAACCCTTGAAAGTTTCACAGCAAAATTCGACCTAAAAGTGATCAAAATCGACATTTGAATGGAGTTCGCTTGAACAGTTCAGTATTATTGGACGATTTCGCTTGAAACTTCAAGCGACACTTAACATTTCGCTTCAAACAGAGTTCGTTTTCGCTTCAAGATTTTCGCTTCAAGGTGTTCGCTTCAGGGTTCTTTCATTCAGGATCGCTTCAAAGTATTTCGCTTCAAGAACTTCGCTTGAGAGTTGTTCAGTTTATATTGTTTCGCTTGAAGGGTATCGCTTGAAAGATAGTATTTCGCTTGAAAGTGTCTGAAACATGGACAACGATTTCCACAACGCTTTTGCAACATCGTCTAGTTCATCTTCCATTGCTCAGAACATGAATTCTGAAAATGAAATGGGGACTACTCAGAAACCCCCGAAGTTAATGGGAATTGAAGAATACTACGGATGGAAAGATAGATTCGAAAACTAGGTGCAGGCAAATCATTTGAGATCATGGGAATGTATTTTAACAAAGTATGCTCCACCACTAACCGAAATGCAGACTGAAAAACAGCTTTCAGATTTTAGTAAGGAGGAACGGGAAATATACCGAGCTGAAAAGATGATGATCAGTTTACTTCAACAGGCCATCAAAGAAGACATCTTCATATTACTTCAACATGACAAAACATCACAATCAATATGGGATGCTCTAAAAATCAAGGTTGAAGGCAGTACGAGTATGATTAAAAGCAAGAAGGCATTGCTTAAAAAGGAATTTGATTTGTTCACAAGTTTGCCCGGAGAAGATACGAAGAAACTTATTGAACGATATTGTCACTTAGTGAGAACAATGTCAATGATGAACATTAAAAAGGAAAATGAAGAATGGGTGGATAAACTTGCTGATGCATTACCTCAGAAAGAGTGGGGAACTTATTTGATGATACTAAAGAATACTGGAGTTTATGATAGATTGTCGATCTCTCAGTTCATTGAAAAGATTGAAAGTCAGGATTTGGAACAGCAGAAGATCGCAAGGATGAATAATCCAAGTGGTCAACAAGATGTAAAGATGTATTACAAGGGTAGTGTTCCGACTTCAGAAGCTGAGAGAAGTCCGAAAATTCAGACTGCATACAGTGTTGGGGATACTACAGAAAAAATTGATCAAAGCTCAAACAAAAGCAGTGGATTCTCATCATATCCAAGTGTCAATCCAAAGACTTCATCAGAAAGTTTTCAGTCTCAAAGCACAAAGATGGGAAATGGTTGTGTGATTCAATGCAACATAGCTCTAAATCTTCCAGAAGGTCAAAGTTTTTCTGAAGACATTGCAAAAGATCATATGGCATTACTTGGTTCCGTGCTTATCTCATATGAAGGTTTAGTGGCTGGTCGAATTGGAAATCCTATGCTTACCAAAGAGGATTACGACCAAATAGATGCTGAAGAGATGGAACTAATGGATATCAAATGGTGTCTTGCAAGTGTTCTTAGACGTGCTGAAAAGTTCAAGACAATTACCGGGAGAAATGATTTTCTTGATGCTTGTGTTTCTACTTTAGGTTTTGATAAATCTAAAGTTACTTGTTTCAGGTGCAGGGAAAAAGGTCATTTTAAGCGGGAATGCAAAAATAGAGAAGTTAGTGGTGCTCAGAATCCATTTGGAAAAGATGACTACTACCGGAAAGCCATTTATCAGCAAGTTGGTCAGACACAAGAATTACAGACGGCTCATGGTAGAAAGATTGAAGATTCAAAGAAAGGATGTTTGGTAGATTTCAACTGGAGCAACTACATTTCTTCTAACAGCACAGCATGTATAGTGGACCAAAATGATGAACAATTACCTGAAGGATTCAGCTGGGATATGTTTGTTGATGAAAAGGGGGATTTCAAAGCTTTCATTGCAAAGATTGTTAGAGAACCAGATGTGTTTGCTACTTGGATGAGATCAATTGGTGAAAAAGTGATAGATCAATCGATTACATCTGAAGAAAGTTCAGAAATTGCTGATTCTGAATCATTAAGTACAGATGAGAGTGTACAAAATGAGGATACTTCAGAAAAAGAAGTTGTTTTTGATCAAACACCATCTGATTCTGGTGTTTCAGATGCTGAGTCTGAAAAATCTGTAGAGTTTGATCAAACACCAATAGAGAGTAGCAGTGATGATGAGGAAGAGAAACATATTAATATTGCTAAAAAATATCTTTCTCCTGAAAGTTTTCATTTCTATTTTGCAGATCGCATGAAGAAACTAAAGGAGAAACAAGCTGCAAAAGAACAACAACAAGATGAGAAGGTTGAAAATGTTGTTCAAACTGAAGAAGTTAAAAGTGTAAATGAAGAAAAGGTGATTGAAACTGAGAAAGTAACTGGAGTAGAAAAAGTAATTGAAGTGGTAAAAACAATTGAGGTTGAGAAGATTGTTGAAGTTGAAAAGCCTTGCAAGAAATGTTTGGAAATTTGCAAGAGTTGTGAAGAAAAAGATGTTACACTGTTTGATAGAGAAAGATTGATAGAAAAGTTACTATCTGACATCAGCTATGTGAAAGAATCGTATAGCGTGTTGAACAGAACTGTGACAGGTCTTCAAACAACAAACTCTGAAAGAGAAAAGGCTTTAACGATGACAAATTCTACGTTGATGGCAAAGCAAAAGGCAATTAATCATTACATCGAAGAAAATGCTAATCTAAAGCAAGAGTTGGAGAAAGAAAAGATTGAGAATGAAAGGATCAGAAGGTTATTACTGAGTTATTCTTGTTCTGATTATGTTATTGATCGAGTTTATCCTACTGTTGCAGGTTTTGAAGCATTCCAGGATGAAAAGACAAAGAATGAGACTGGTAAGAAATCGACTGTTAAATACAACAAGTGTCCGCCTCCTATCTGGGAAGGGTATTCTCCTAGAAAACCAAATGAGGAGCAAGTCGAAAAAGCAGTCAATATAAAGTTAAAATCTGAGACAACTGACGTTTTACCAGATAACATTGATATCACGTTTACCTCGTTTGATACTGATCATGAGTCTGAGTTAATCAAAAAGGTGGCCGATCAGGTGTTGGATACGGAGGAGGTGTCTGAGTCAAAGTTTGAGTCTGGGGGTTCAAGTTCGTCAGTCAACAGTTCAAAGTCATCGGAAAAACGGTCTTATAGTAAAGAATTTTTGTTATCAAAGGCAAATTTGGATGATGAAACATTTGAAGTTGCATATACTTTAAATGATTCGGACAAATTATACTCTGACAAAGAGTTTCCGATTAGAAGTGTTCGTTTTGACATGATTAAAAAGGTTTTCAAAATGATGGAAATTAATTTTTCTGAAATTAAGGATCTAAAATCTATTGAAAAACCTAAAAAATACACTTCTAGAGTTCAACAAAGGTTAAACAAGAAAAAAGGAAAAAATAATTACAATTCTGATTCTAGTTTTCAAAAGAAAATAAATCAAAATTGTAGTTACAAAAAGAAAGGTCTTGGTTTTACTCCACCTGAAAATCGTAAAAATGAAAAATATGTTAGAGATTTTAAATCAAAAATGACATATGTTGCAGGAAAAAGCTATGAAGAGGAGTCAAATAGCTTATCAAATCAAGAGTTCTTTGCTGAAAGGAAAAGAATAGCAACTGGAGTTTTTCAAACCAGAGACACAAGAACTTGTTTTCAATGCCAAGTTGTTGGACACATTGCTCACAATTGTCCAAACAAAGTCAACAAAAAACAGGGAGTCTCTGAAAAACTTAAAGAAAAAGTGGTTGAAAAGAATGATTCACCAACTACAAACTTCAAAATTTTTGAAAATTCAAAGAATGAAGTTGGTGAAAATTCTAAAAGATTGTATAAAAAGAGTGCAAAAGACAATAAAAAATGGATTGTTAAAAAATCAGATGTACAATCTGGCAATGAATCTGATTCCACAAAATCAGAGGAGTCACAAGATGAGATCAAAGATTTGATGAATGATGTTGACATTAAATCACTGAGTGTGGAAGAGGTTAAACAAATGGTTGGTAAAGTAGAAATATCAGATTTTGATATTGAAAAAACATTCAATGAAAATGTTAAGAAAATTTTCAAGAAAATGCTTGATGGGAAAGTAAAGGGGGTTAAAGATTTTTATGCAACTAAAAAGGCAACTTACAACCCTACTGCACAAGAATTGGAAGCCACCAAGTCTAAGAAGACTTGGGTGGAAGTTTGCTTTCCTTAAAGTCTTAGGACTTGCCGGAGATCCCAAGTTTTTATCGTGGATCAGGAATCGGCATCTTTCTAATGTTTGAAGTTTTTGGTTGAAAGTTTTTGATAGTGTTTGGATGTTTACAGGTTGTATGACTACGCCGGAGCTTCCAGGTTGGTAAGTGCGAAGCAGGAATCGGCATTCTGATTGGTAAAATGGTGATGTAGACGTAATATTCCTACAAGTGATATTGTGTTCTGCATGTGGTAATTTTTACTATTGATATAGATGGTGTATACTTGCAAGTGGTAAATCAAGGACATTAATTTGTACTTGATCTGCTACAAATGATTACGAATAGACAAAGTGATGAACCACACCCCGAATCTACAAATGATTATATCATAAAAACTTATTTTCCGGAAAAATCATTTTGATTAAAACAAACTTAAATGTTTTGAAATCTAAATGAGAAAATAGTTTTGTGATAGGGGGAGTTCTGATTGTTTATGCCAAGCGAATGGAGATTTGATGCGATTCGATATCAGTTGTCACTTTATTGTACAGTTTATTTTCAAATTTCCTAAAATGTGTTTGCATTTTAGGGGGAGTAAATTTTTTTTTTCAGAAAATCCAAAAACATTTGAAAATTTGAAAAAGACAAAAACATGATAAAATTCAAAAATGAGTTTTTGTTGCATATAGAGGAAATGATAGTACATCAGTGGACTATCACAACATGCTAAAGAAATGTAAAGAAAAATGTGATAAACAATCTTACTGCGGATATGTCAGTAGGTTTTTGCACATTTAGTAGATTGTGACGAGATATAAACCTAAAATTTCAAACTTGCTTGTTCTGTGGGTTAACACAAACTTGGATATATAGGTAACCCCTGAAATCTTGTTTGAAAGGTCCCTTATTCTGAGATACTAGGTCTTTATGCTCAATGATATCTGGGGTATTATCCCGGGACTTCTGCTGAAAGAAATTTCTGACCTAGTCCCCGGATAATGCTTTCTGCAAATGCTTGAAACATAGCATCGCCCTCAGCAAGCTGATGAAACAATAAAATTGATAGTCGCTGCTGTTGTAATGCAAAAGATCCTCTAAAGGGGACACACCAAAAGTCGAAGCCGTCATCTCTCTGCGTATACGGGAGTATCGACCTGAGCTCTCACGGCCCTCGTACTATAATTTATTCCCTGACAGATATCATCTGTGGTATACTCACCTGTAAGACTGAATATTGGGATCTGGATACGGGAGTATATTCAAGTAGTGGGACACACGGATAAGTTTAAGTTGCTTAAAACATTAATCTTGTATCTCGGATCAGTTGAATTTTGTGTGAAAATTTAAGTGGACAAACATACTGACAATCTAGGTAAATTGTTTAGAACTTAATATGAAATGAAGCTTAACGGTGTTAGTGATCTGTCTCAGAAACTGATATGATCCTCTTGCACAAACTCACAAAAATAGTGTTTGTACATATTTCATTTCTGCATTTAATTTCTGTTATTGCATTTGTGTTTCAGTTTTTGAAAAAATTACAAAAAGATTTTAGTGTGTTTTAGCATAAAATTTTGAAAAATACAAAAAGATTTTCGACAACTGATATTGGAAAGCTGATTGTCAAAATTTCAAGTGCTAAACATGATGACTTGGTTGTGAGGGGGAGTGTATCTTAAAATGTCAAAAAGGTTTGTTAAAATTTTCACAATTGTTATTTTAAAACCTACATTTGGTTCATCATTGGTTTGTGATAGAAAGAGAATTATCTGATTATATCAGATTGTTGGTGCATTTAAATTGTTAAATTTAGAAAATTTATTTCTGGGTTAAGATTGTTACAGGTGAGCCAGGTTAATTCATTCAAAGCTTACAAAAGTCAGACTCTGATCATGAATCTAAAAGTTTGCTAGCTGCTGATGCTGATGAACTTAAGGAATCAAGAGATCTGATCAAGAGAATTAGATAAAAGCCAGGCAATGATCTTGTAAACAACATTTGAGTCAGACATAGATCCTAAAGCAGATGTTGCTGAAGAACAAATGAATACCAGCAAATCGTGAGGGGGAGTCTGATAGAGCCAGGAGATTCTGGAGAAGAAGATAGAGAGAGAAAAGCCCAGAGACTGATCAAGAATGAAGATGTGAAGACACAGTATTGGTGTGACTCGATAGTCAACTCGTCAACATCTGAGGGGGAGTCTGTTGGTGCACTACATCTGTCGACTTCGTCTTGTATCGAGTCTTACTTTAGATAGATTAGATCAGGGCACGTAGAACAAGAAAATGTGAGAGAATTAGAAGATTTCGCTTGAAAGTGTGTAATGTATTTGAGTTTTCGCTTGAAGCCTCAAGCGAAATCATCATATCAGATTTCGCTTGAGTGATGCTGAAGCGAAATCTCAAAGTCTATATATAGGGGTTCAGTGTCAAGCGAAATCATAAGTTTGTTAAGAGTTGTTGTTGTGAGATTTCCATACCGAGGTGCTACCGGTGTGAGAACTGATTGTAATTGCTTTCATATCAATACAAATCAGTGTTAAAGTGAAGATTCAGCTGTTTATAGATCAAATACTTGTTTTCCGCACCTGTATTTGATGGAATTCCTCTGAACCGACTCGTTTAGGTCGCGAACCCGATCCTTACATGTTTTGATATCAAAACCTGTTTTCTAACTTAACTAAACATGTTTTAGCATGTTTAGCTCGTCACTTTTAGATTATTGCTTGTGTAGAGTCGTAAGTCAAGCGGACTAAACACCCGCTTAGACTTTCGAACTCGACCCGTTTGGTCGATCATTATGATCCGACCAAACATGTTTAGTAACCATAGTTTCATAGGGAATAACTTTCCGAGGTTATACCTTATGGTCACTTAGGTTTAATTAGTTGTATGATAAGTAGTTTATATGCCTTAGGTAAACGACCAAAATACCCTTTTTATGCATAATTGGTAATTAAGCATATGTAACATAAACTTTTGTCACTTAATTGATTATGCAACATGTTTAGGCATATAATACTTGTCATAGGACTAGTTAGACGTCTCGAACGCGCATTTGCGCGAACGACGCGTTAAAGTAGCATAAGCTACCTTAATGGGTCGCAATGGGTCGAAAGCACTTAGGTTAGGTTCCGATCTAGAATGTAGACTTCGTTAAACCATATCACATGAGTTCCAAAACTCATTTGGTTTACAAGACCTCATTCTATCCGATCTTCCGATTGAGGTGTCAATTTATTTACTAGTGATTCGATTACTAGGTGCTGCTTGATTTCTCTGGTTTACTTGAGTTTGTTGAAGTTCTATTGATTGAGGATACTTTGCACTTCATGTGAGTACATAGTTCCCCTATTTTACTGTTTTCAATTGTTTTGGGGGTGATTCATATGTATCAAAACGATTTCGATATTTTATCAATGGTTTCAAAAACAATTAAGATGGTTTATACTAAACTAATAACGATTTCGATAATGTGAACGAATGACATTCATTAATTTTGGCCGAACCGACCAGTATTAGGTTATAGTACCATAGGATCTGACAAATCCCGTTATCAGACTACACCCATGGTTATGTGTGTGTTATGTGGGTAACGACGGAATCTGTGATTGTTAACTTACCTTTTGGTGGTTTGTTAATGCGAGAAGCGAGATAGTCTAGTCACGAAGGTTTGAATGTTATTAGCGAGACGACCAAAAATAGTTTTCACAATTAAAAACGAGGATGATTTAAAACGAGTTAAACGATTTCGAAACAACTTAAACGAGATGGATAAACGATTGGTTTTTTATTAGTGTTTAGATAACGGGACGGGTGTAATATGATGAAGACATGGTAGATACGCCGCTGGTACTTCTTATATATAAGTGTTTTCATCATGTTACATAACGTGGCATTATTTAGTTCACTTGGGTAAACGAATTTAAAACAATGTCGCATAACGATGTTTTCGAGAAGATATAAACCATACGAGTTTTATTAACGAGTTATTACGAGATGTTTTACAATTTGGTTTACTAAAACAAATGTTTTTGGGTTAAGAATCATGGCTACGAGGTTTTATAAATTATAACCCGCTTGATTTGAGTTGGTTAATTACGTTGCAATATTATACACTTTTCAAAACAAGGTTTTTAATAAGATATTGCAACATGTAAACTAGCCATGAATCCGACACTCTTAAAAAACCTATGTGCTCGCCAGCATTTCTTTGCTGACTTTGTTTTTTACATATGTTTCAGGTGATGTTGCTTGATGTTGATTACTAGGATGCATGAGTCACATAGGATCTAGACGAGGCCTTAGTGACATAATAACAGTGATAGTCGATATGTAACTCGTTTGTTTTGTGTTAAAACAATGTAAATTACTTAATGAATAAATAAAACGAAACTCTTTTTGTATCCATGGTTGTGAAACAATAATTCTGCCACGACACTCCCCAACGTTTCCGCCACGATTCGTTGTTTTAACGTGGTCGGGGTGTGACAGTACCCGTGATCCGATAACGCACCGACCCGTGACCCGTAAACAAACCCGAATAATCCAACAATCACCCCCTTAATCGGTGTTTGTTTACGCCTTCACCAACACCGAATCATCTCGGTTTCGAACCACTATGATATCTAACAGACACCCGATCTTCACCTCGATCACGTCCAATGTCTCGGTTTAACCCGAATAAAAAAAACACCATGCTCGTAACATGTAACATGGCATAACGTTGGAACACCGTTTATTAACATCACGACTTATCACGGATCAACGACCTCTCCCCGGTCACATCCAAAGCCACCCGATTGAACTCCATAGCCATAATGTCACCACCGTGTTCTTCCTTTTCTTTCAACAACATTTTTCCAATCACCGTTGTTCAAGAGGCCTCTCCACCAACCAAGAAAACAAAGCCACCCGCTTCTAATGTTTTCTCACCTTGCCAAACGAAGCGAATCCAAAGCCCACCTGCTTTGACGGATTTTTCTGCCCGTTTTCACGCACCTACGCCGGTCTCCTCTTATCATGAACCAAGTTAATCAAGGCACCATCATAACACTTCTGTTGTTGTTACTGGTTGTACACCCGTTGCGCAAACCCACAACCATCAACCAAAACAGCCCTGAATCGTCTTTCTTTGATCACCACTTACAGCCACGGAACACACCAGTGTTCACCCGTCACCCCCATCGTCCAAACCGGTACTTCACCCGTGACAATGACTGAAACGAACACCATCCGCCTTCTGCTGTATTATAGTCCCGAAACAGCACCGAAAACTGATGTCGATCACCCCATTGTCTAAACTGGTACGTCTACCACAACAACGGTTGACCCGAAACATCTTTCTGTTTCCGTCTAATGCTGCAACCAGTCCTGAACAGCCACCTGCTGTCCCGAACAACTTGTTTTCCTGTTGCGTTTGCCCCGCAGCCAAGGGCTACACCCTTTCTCGAAACCGACTCTCAAACCGGCCTTCTTCGTCTTCACGAGCCCTAGGCTCTTATACCAAATGTTGGATACCAGGCCCCAAAATACACACAAATCACGTATGAAAACTTGCAGCGAATGAAGAGAATGAAAACTTCTCTGTATTTGATAAAAATGAAAAGGTTACACAAAATAACATACTTCTATCCTATTTATAACAAATAAGCACTTGCAAAATGAGAACGTGGGGAAAATAAAATAATAAAATACTAAATCTAACTTGAAGAGCTATTCAGCCCAACATGCACTTGTAATTCTCTAACGTACACATGCATGTGAATCGGTCAATCATGTTCCCTCTAAACTCGTACAACTATGACCACTTCTTTAGCCAAACAAAAAGCAACGAACAGATCCATAACCATCACCCATGACTCGTATGAAATCCTAACCAATTGACCCGTACCCGTGATCCGATAACGCACCGACCCGTGACCCGTAAACAAACCCAAATAATCCAACAATCACGCCCTTAATCGGTGTTTGTTTACGCCTTCACCGCAACACCGAATCACCTCGGTTTCGAACCACTATGACATCTAACGGACACCCGATCTTCACCTCGATCACGTCCAATGTCTCAGTTCAACCCGAATAAAAAAACACCACGCTCGTAACATGTAACATGGCATAACGTTGGAACACCGTTCATTAACATCACGACTTATCACGGATCAACGACCTCTCCCCGGTCACATCCAAAGCCACCTGATTGAACTCCAACACCATAATGTCACCACCGTGTTCTTCCTTTTCTTTCAACAACATTTTTCAGATCACCGTTGTTCAAGAGGCCTCTCCACCGACCAAGAAAACAAAGCCACCCGCTTCTAACGTTTTCTCACCTTGCCAAACGAAGCGAATCCAAAGCCCACCTGCTTTGACGGATTTTTCTGCCCGTTTTTCACGCACCTACGCCGGTCTCCTCTTATCACGAACCAAGTTAATCAAGGCACCATCATAACACTTCTGTTGTTGTTACTGGTTGTACACCCGCTGCGCAAACCCGCAACCATCAACCAAAACAGCCCTGAATCGTCTTTCTTTGATCACCACTTACAGCCACGGAACACACCGGTGTTCACCCGTCACCCCCGTCGTCCAAACCGGTACTTTACCCGCGACAATGATTGTCACGAACACCCTCCGCCTTCTGCTGTATAATAGTCCCGAAAGAGCACCGAAAACTGATATCGATCACCCCGTTGTCTAAACCGGTACGTCTACCACAAAAACGGTTGACCCGAAACATCTTTCTGTTTCCGTCTAACGCTGCAACCAGTCCCGAACAGCCACCTGCTGTCCCGAACAACCCGTTTTCCTGTTGCGTTTGCCCCGCAGCCAACGACTACACCCTTTCTCGAAACCGACTCTCAAACCAGCCTTCTCCGTCTTCATGAGCCCTAGGCTCTGATACCAAATGTTGGATACCAGGCCCCAAAATACACACAAATCACGTATGAAAACTTGCAGAGAATGAAAACTTCTGTGTATTCGATAAAAATGAAAAGGGTTACATAAAATAACATACTTCTATCCTATTTATAACATATAAGCACATACAAAATGAGAACGTGGGGAAAATAAAATAATAAAATACTAAATCTAACTTGAAGAACTATTCAGCCCAATATGCACTTGTAATTCTCCAACGTACACATGCATGTGAATCGGTCAATCAAGTTCCCTCTAAACTCGGACAACTATGACCGCTTCTTTAGCCAAACAAAATGCAATGAACTGATCCATAACCATCACCCATGACCCGCTCGAACTCCTAACCAATTGACCCGTACCCGTGATCCAATAACGCACCGACCCGTGACCCGTAAACAAACCTGAATAATCCAATAATCATCTCGCACAAAATCTCAGTCTTCATTATATGATCCTGATCCAAAAGAATCAATAATTGGTACAAACCTTGTTTTTATCGCACTTATCGTCTTTGCCGGTGCAGGGGTAGTCTTACTTGGTGTTGATACTGGCATTTTTAATGATGAACTCAAAAGCATAATCCATAAGACCTCCATTGCACCCTTGATTGATGCATCATAGTTCACAAGCTCCTGTTCATAGACTGAGATTAGGGTTCAGGTCACGATCTTGTTCACCCCTTCCACAGATCCTGTGGCTTGGAATGCCCAACAACTTTCTAAATTTCAAAATCTAATTGATCACACAAACCTTCTAGTGGAAGGGGTACTCCCCAAATGGGAAGTGGTAAACTTTTTTTTTAACCAATAATATCATGTTATGTCAACTTCCTCATTCACTCTCTAATTTGCATTCCACACTAGGGGTGTTCAAACACATGGAGAGTGGTAAACATTTTAAAAAAATAAAATAAAATTGGGATTGGTTGAAAAAGGATGGAGCCCATCATTAACCCTCTCTCTCCTCTGTCTCTTCTCTTCTCTTTTCGGTGAGTATTCACCGTTTGGGGGAGTCGCCGAACACCGATTTGAGGGTGGCGGCCCAATGTCGCTCGGTAAAATGGGGTTACCGAAGGGATCACCGAAGGTGTCCCTTCCACCCTTATAGTGTTTAGAGAGAGAGGAGAGGTTTGGAGAGAGAGTGAAAAGGTGTAAAGATTTAGAGAGAGAGAATGAGGTGGGGGTAGGTTTTATAATTAGTTTTTTTTATTAAAGGTTAAAAGAAAAATAAAAAAATAGGAAAAAAGGATAAAATATCTAAATAGCCCTTTAATTAACCGAAAAACAAACACCTGAATGAAAATGACAAAAAATGTCAAAAATAAAAGACAATATGGTACAAAAAAATTGTTTTGAACGAAACTGACAAATTTGTTTAAACCGCAGGGACGATTTTGACAATTTACTCTATACTAATAGTGGTTTTGATACGGGTAAATAGGCTTAGATAAATTTAGTAAAAATGGGAAAGCTTATGGTTTTTATACTGGAGTTTGAGTTGTTTTACCATTTCTGTATGTATAGTTAAAAGTGATTGTAAATTTAAGAGTAAAGTACACGGTTAGTCCCTGTGGTTTCCTCAAATTTTGGATTTAGTCCCCAGGTTTTAAAAACTACACCCGTAGTCCAAACTTTTGCTTCTGGGTTACACGTTTAGTCCCCAGCTGTTTGTTTGCACCTTTGACTCTCTCCACGTGCCTCCCAAGTGAGGGTATATCCGTCATTATGTTAAAGAAGATTATTTAATCTAATACATAAATTATAATCTGTCCATCAAATTATGTTAAAGAACAATCATTATGTTTTTTAATCATTATGTTGATTTAATCAATTTGAGTAAAGCATATCCGTCATTTCAAGTCCATATCTTTTAAATTAATTCAACCATGCTCCTTAAACTCGTTACTCCTCCTCCTCCTCCTCCTCCTCCTCCTCCTCCTCCTCCTTCTTCTTCTTCTTCTTCTTCTTCATGTGAACATCCAAAAAACCCCAACAATGGTGCTTTGCTACTGTGGAAATTTAGCGATCATACGAACTTCATGGACAGATCTAAACCCTGGACGAAGATTCTACTCGTGTCCTTTGGAGGTGTGCTTCAATAGTTCGTTTGTAATCGATTTTTTTCATGTTTATCCATCTTCTTTATGATTTATTTTGTTTTATTTTTTTGCAGCAGTCTAGATGTCAATTTGTTGGATGGGTTGACCCACCTATGTGTCAACGTTCGTTGGTGATAATTCCAGGTCTTTTAAGGGCTAGAAATAGACTTGAAACTCAAGTTGTGAGTTTGGAAGGACAAATTCGCAAGAAGAACATAGGACTAGTGAACAGTCGTTAGTAAACAATGAGTCTGATTCTGATTTAGATGTTTTGAGTGAAGGGTCTCTACATAGATTAAATAATCTTCTTTAACATAATGACGGATATACCCTCACTTGGGAGGCACGTGGAGAGAGTCAAAGGTGCAAACAAACAGCTGGGGACTAAACGTGTAACCCAGAAGCAAAAGTTTGGACTACGGGTGTAGTTTTTAAAACCTGGGGACTAAATCCAAAATTTGAGGAAACCACAGGGACTAACCGTGTACTTTACTCTAAATTTAATAATAGTGATGCATTTTATATAGTAATAAAAATATCAAATGAACCAGATTATTAACAAATCAAGTAATATGTACGTCAAAATAATTGCAACACAATAAGTTTTCATACCAGATTT
>JARYGA010052163.1:0-28907 GCA_030545235.1 Helianthus tuberosus | reverse complement strand
TTTACACATAGTCGTTGCCCAACGGTTAGTTGTTTTGGCCATTGAGAGCCCGCCATGTTATCTTGATAGCCCCGCCTAACGCCCGGGCTGAAACTCACGCCTAACGGGCCACGCCGAAACCCAAGCCCACCTGGGGTGATGACTTGGACGTTTGTACCCAACTCACGCCCCAACCCCGCCCCATACCCCATAGTCTAAGCATTACCATTCAAAAATAATCTATAAATTTTGATGGTAATGCGGGGTATCTCTAACTTCGTGGGTTCGTTAGCATAACAATAAATGATGAAGAATTTTTTTTTTTTTTTTTTTGACGGGTGACTTTCAATGTCTACATGGACCATTGGTCACCGGGTCCCCGTCAAGGACGGATACCCGTCAGCCCAGCATTCTTAGACGTGATGTTCGATCGGGCCCCGGCTGTCGCTCTGACTGACCTTCCTAGAAAGTTTTTTCTTTAATTTTTATGAATTAAAAAGACGATCAAAATTTGTTTCTTAATCAATGTTGCTTTTGATTGGTATCTCGGTAATGGAGCTAAGACGTATTGTCCAAACAATTAACATAGAGTTTTCATCTTTATCGACGACAACTTAAGAGGTATATTTATAGCATGGGTCATTTTCAAAATGACCACACTTAGTGTTTTTGTGTAGTGGAGCGTGATAAAGGGGTTATGTAACCTATGGCGCCCGGAACATCGTCATTGGACGCTATGGAGGGTTATAATTGAAAGGGGTGATATATATAAATTAATTTAAAAGGGTAAACAAGTAATTTTATCATTAATTCAATTAATTAAAAACTTTCCATAACTGCCACCTTAATTATAGGAACTGGATTTTTTTTAAAGATAAACACCATTCAGCAAGTATATAACACCATTCAGCAAGTATATAACACCATTCATGGACTAAACATCTGATCGAAACATATTTTTTCTCTATATAAGTATAGCAATATGGTACTCATATTAAAGATAAAAAAACGCTCGTTATTATAGTGTAATTTTTTTTTTAAAAGTTACGTATAAAAAGTTATTGACGTTTAAAAAAGACGGGGGAAGTTACATGTGCATTAATGTTAGTTTCTTAATTTAAAAATGTTAAATTTACCTATATACCCTTAATCTAGAAAATTAATATGTTTAATAGTAAACATTATTTACAATTTTACCATTATGATCTCAACCATTAGATCAAACATCTAATTGTGTAGATTTTTTCTTACCTTTCTCACAAAAAACCTTTTTTTTACAGGAACCTCCACCTATATATATATAGGGGCTGGTTAACGTACAAATGCGCTTATCGTACATTACGTACGCTACAATCTCAGCCGTCAGATCATCTTTCCGCATTGAAAATCGCATGTGAAATTGAATTACCACATGCGAAATTGTTACCAAAATTATCACATGCGAAATTGAATTACCACATGCGAAATTGTTACAAAAAAACAACCTGCTATTTCATCAAAATTATCACATGCGAAATTGAATTACCACATGCGAAATTGTTACAAAAAAACAACCTTCTATTTAATCAAAATTATCACATGCGAAATTGAATTACCACATGTGAAATTGTTAAAAAAAAACACCTGCTATTTCATCAAAATTATCACATGCGAAATTATTACAAAAAAAAAACAACATGCGATTTTCATTGCGGGAAGATGATCTGACGGCTGAGATTGTAGCGTACGTAATGTACGATAAGGGAATTTGTACAGTACCCTTTACCTATATATATATATATATATATATATATGTTTACCCATGTGTAAATTTGTTATATTTACATATGCGTAAAAATTCTAGTAAAAGTGATTTTGAGAGGAGAAATGGATTATTTGATGTTGTAAATTTCTTTTTTGATGTTGTATTTTAATTACAACGAGGTAATTTGTATTAAAAAATTCAGTTTTGATTGGTTTTTTCATTCGTTCTCACGGTTCTCGCAATATTTAGCGTTCTCAAGATAATCATCCCCTATATATATATATAGGGTGAGGATCATTCAGAACCCTAAATATTTTCAGAACTCGCAGAACTCCTAATATACAATCTTTTTATTTATATATTTTTATGTTTAGGGTAACTTTATCATTTATTATATGTATTTTTATCATTACATACATCTTAAGAGTAATTTTATCATTTTTATATGTAATTTTATGATTGCATATATCTAAACTAGTATTTTTATATATATGTAATAGTGGGGCATTATTCCAATAACGCCCATGCAATCATTTCCTAATTATTTTTTTTTAAACTTTAAATACTTCATTAAATTAAAAAAAATACAATACTAGAAATAAAAAAATTAAAATCCGATTAAATTAAAAAAAATACAATACTATAAAAATAAAAATAAAAACCCTAGTTTTCATCTTCGCTTTCTTCACCCTCGCCAACTTCGTCTTCCCCGTCCTCCGTTTCTTCCTCTCCCTCAGGTGGTACATACCGAACCGACCATGCGTGGTGTACCAAATCAACCATTAACTGGGAATGGTACGGTTCGTAACGCAACTCTCGCGCATTATTCACTCTTTCTTCCATTGACGCATGTGGATGCTCCTCTTGAACGGCTTCTGGCACATAATTTTGGCATATCGCCTTTCCTTCTGTTGGATCTGAGGCTCACATGATTATGTTTGTTTGTATGTTTTGAACAATTAGTGAATATGAAAACATGTAAAGTGCAGCGGAAATAGATACAAACTTTGTAAACACAATCAATGGAGAAACTAGTTTGATAGCATTAGCTTCTCATAGAGTCAAATGATTACACATCAAAGCAAAAGATTACAGACATGCTTACAAACTAATCTCCCCCTCAGCCGGATGCCCCAAGGTTGGTTGCACACAAGATGAAAGGATTAGACATGAGGAGAAGAACCCGCTCAGTCAATCAAATGTAACAGTACAGGGTACTGTTACATTTATAGGCAAACCAAACCACTGAGGTATCTCAGCTGACGTCATCATGAAAGCGACGTCTAACAGCCTAACAACCTGTATCTACTGTCCTTTTATAAATACTGCTATACCTAACCACTGACTATACATAAAACAGATAATTCACAAAACAGCTGCTCTCTCTTTACATCAGTGCTTTCCTCAAGGTTGATCAGTCCTTGATTGGGCAGAGCTTTGTTGTCAGCAGATTGTACCAGCAGTGCTTAGTGTTCAGCATTCTTCATTAGTAGTTGTACAGAACAGCAGCAGTTGTATCCAGTCAGTGAATGCAAGACCATCAGTTGTTATAAATCACCTTCAAGGGGGAAGCTTAGTGTAAACCGCTGCTTATTGTGGATCCACTGTGGTGACCTGGTTTTGGCTTTACATTATCTGTTCCTCTGGTAGGGTTCAATCCCAACAATCTCCCCCTGGAACAGATAATGCCAAAACCTGTCATTATTTTGGATCTTTATTACTCATCAAAAGTTCCCTTGCTTTTCTTTTAAATTCTTCTTCAAATTCCTTGGAACTTGTGTCATCTTCATCCCGGCACAGTGTAAGTTCAAGGAGATCCTGCAAATCTTGAACACTAAGGCCTAGTGCTTCTTTCCTTGATATGTACTTCACATTTCCATTGGATCTGACAATAGTCAATACATGGGTCTTTTGGTCAGACATCCACTTTAGTACTTTCGAACCCAATGGATTTTTTGGGAGAGATTTATTTAAAGATGAGTTGGGAGATGATGGCCTTGTGAAAACTTGCAGACTTTCAGACATTCTTTTGAAAGCCATTCTATGACATCATTTGCTGCAGCTATATCTTCTGCAGTTTCTCTTTCAATCAGCTCCTGTCTTTCAATGTCTGTCATGTCTGTTGAAGTGTCTGATGAAGCAGGTTTGGTTAACATCCCTTTTAAAAGGTTTTGAAGTTTTTCTGAGCTCTCTTCTTTTAAACCCATTTTCATGATGGATTCTTTGAAGTACTCAACTTCTTTTTCTTTTACCTCTTCATTTGTCAGCTGTTCTCCCTTTTCTTGGTTTGTCACAAAAGCAGACCGGAACAGTGTTTTGAGGTTTTCTATCTGCTGTTCAAGCTTCATTCTTTGTTCATGCTTCTTTGAGGTGCTTGAAACAGTTATATTTCTTTTCTTTAGCCTTTCACAGGCTTCATCAGTCTGCTGTTTTGACCATTTTGATATGGCTTCAGCAGTATCCATTTTTGCATCCACCAGCTCCTTTTTCTTTCTCTTATACTCAGCAGTTAGGTCAGCAATGAGCTTTTGGTATTTTCTCCAGTTTGGAGGATTCTTCTTCTTTGTAGGATCATTCTTAATTTTCTCAATCCTATCTGCCTCACGCTTAAGAGCGACTACTGGCCATTCTTTGAACTGTTGTTCTTCAGCAGGATAGAATTTCTCTTTCATGATGTAGGCTAGATATTGTTTTCTTAACTCTTTCTTTTGATCAGCCTTTTCTTTGTTTAGGTTTTGTGCAAACTCTTCTATCTGCTTTACTTTTGTGAAGTAGAACTCCAGTCTTTTAGTAATGCCATCTTCGCTTAACCTTTCTTTTTCACTCTCAACTTTAGCTCTTAGTCTTGCTTGCCTTGCCTTGAGTTTGAGGTAATCATCCATATCATCTGGTGGCATGTAGCCTATGAGTGAGGAGAATCTTCTTTTTGAAGGATCTTCTTCTGTATAGAATTGCCTCATCTCATTTTTGATAGCTTCAAGTTCCAGTGGATGTTGTGCAGCATTAGGATCATGTATACTCTCTTCGGCAGGGATTGGCTTTCTTTTTCTGTTGAAGAGCTTTGGTTGTGATGTAGGAGAGGTGAGAGCACTGACTAACAGCTGTTGAAACAACTGGTGTCTCAACATCTGTTGTCATTACAACTGCTGATATGTCAGCAGTTGTCTTCTGCTTTTGAGCAGGGGATGGAAGTGGTGAGGTAGTTTTTGATGGTGGTGGTGAATCATCATCTGATATGAGATTCCTTCTCCTTTTTAATGAAGAGGGAGCAGATGATGTTTTGGGTGGATCAGTAGTGGTAGATTGGATAGCAGTGGTTTGTGATTGTGACTGGCTGACAGTGGTTGAAACAACTGGTGTTTCAATCACCGTTGTCATTACAGCAGATGTTGTAACATCTGCTGTCTTCTGCTTTATGGCAGGAGGCAGTGGTGGTGATATGATTGTAGATGAAGATGGTGGTGGAACAGTGGTTGTAATGGTGTGTGATAGAGTGGTGTGTGTTGAAAGTGTGTGTGCTGATGAAATGGCAGCTGTTTGGCTACTGACAGCAATTTTTGTAACTTCTGTTGTATCAGCATTATGACATTTCGTGGGAGGTGGTTTAGATGTTTGCTTTGCTTGCTCAGGTTTAACACACAGGCCATGTTCTATTCCCTTCTTTTTCATTTGCTTCATTATCTCCCCCTTTTTGGCATTATCTGCAAGGGGGTCATCAAAGAACAGCAAAGTTGAAGGAGCTTTGCCAGTGGTAGTTTGGATGCTGGCCTTAATAGCCTTTATATCTGCTTGAGTATCCTTGAACCTTGATTCCACCATATTGGTCAGCATTTGTATATGCATTTCATGCTGCTGATCAGCCACTTGTTTTTGTCTTTCAAGCAAAGGTTGAAAAAGATTCCAGAGCTCATTTGCAGCAAGTGGTTGTTGAGGAGCAGGTGCTTGAGGTGGAACAGCAGTGGATTGTGCTTTCTGAGCTTTTAAAATCTCTTGCACCATCTCCTTTATTTCAGAAACTGATTCTTCAAGCTTTTCAACTCTGTCCGTCAATTCCTGATATCTTGAATCATCACCCATTTTACTGGGATCATCTGAATCCCCACCAGCAGTGGTTATATCAATGTGTGTCTTGGGGACAGAGTCCCAAAAATCACCCATTGATGCCCCTTGTTCTTGGTACTGGGGACTTCTTTCTGCAGCACTCGATAAACCTTTGATGGTACCAGTGGTTAGATCCAACTCACTGGTGGTTACCGAAGTTGCCATGGAAGAAATTGCCTTCAAGGGAGTCTTATTTATGAAACAACTGTCCAACTGAAGATCTGTTGATCCACCAGTTGTAGTTGCTGCTCCACTTGAACTACCACCGAGAGTTACTTGTAACTCAGGGGGTGTAACCTCCTCAATTGTTGCTGGGATAGCAGGAGTAATAGCATCAGACCCAGTCACCTGTGGGGGTATACTCTCAGTGACAGGTGATAGAGAGGAACTGGTTTGTGTCTGAGCTATAGCAGCTGCATGCAACAAAGGTAGCATGGATTGTGGCATTATTATTGGTGAGGGGATGGGAGTTGAAAGAGACATGTCCTTGGGATCAGGACTGTTGAAGATAGAGCCAAGTGGATCTAGAGCTTCATAATTTGGTGTCCCTGTGATTACAACCTGATCCTTTTGTGAGGATGCAGGAGGAGTTTCAGGCATGGGTTGAGATCTTTCTTCCAACTGCTGTGAGGAAGTAGCAGCAGTGGTTTGTGGTGACTTTTGTGTTGTCACAGGCATTTCCTCTGGGATCTCATCTTCTAGAGTTGCCTTTGTTTTGGGTTTGGTGGGTTTCCTGGATGTTTTTCTTTTGGTCTTTTTGGTGATATCAGGTGTGGGTTTCAAAGCAGTGGTTGTGTTGCTTTGATCACCTGGAGCAGTGGGCTCAGCAGCTGATACCTGAGGAGCAGTTGTAACTGCTAAAATCTGCTCAGGTACCCCTGCTTTTGTTTTTATTGGTGCCAACATTCTAGTGAATGTTTCAGGTGTCAAGCTTTTTATTTGAAAATAGACACCTTGTTTAAGTAAATTTTCATTTTTCTTATCAATTTTTTGTAAAAAATAATAACTCAAAAATCTTGGAAACAACAAAAATGCTTTACTTTCAACGTTTTTCACCATGTCATTGAAAATCTCCTGGGAGTAGTTGTAGTCTTTACTATTCAAAATAGCGTAACCCAGGCATTGAATTTTCAATGGTATTTCGTTAAAAGATGTTGTTTTATTCGAAGCACACATCAGAAGTGTGTGAAATAAAAATCTGGGTGCAGATGGAAAATAACCCTTTTGTAGGGTATCTACCTTTGACTGTTCTGCATAGCCCCTTTTCAGAAAATCAGCTTTTAACTCGTTTTTGTCAAAGGAAGCTTTACCTTTCTGATCATCGAGTTTGAAGATTTCTGATAGTGATTGCGGAGTGATTTGAATCGACGTACCCTGTATCGAGGAGTTAATGGCTACTACTTTATCATCTTGTTTTTCAAGCGTAGCATTTTTCCAGAACTCTCTCTGGGTTTGCAGATATATGGGAGCGTCTATTGTCAACAAAGTTTTGTACTTTGATGTAGATATGGTGTCGAGAATGGAATCGAAGGTATGGTTGTTTGTGAGTAAACCCAAATAGTTGTGAGATTGTTTGTATGGTATTTCGAATGATTCTTCGGTTGTTTGAGCGACCTCATTGGAGGGTGGTGGTGATTTAGGTTTTGATTTTGATTTCGACTTTGATTTTGTCATTTTTTGCGGAGAAGAATGAAGAATGATTTTGAAGATTTTGAGAAGAAGGGTTGGAAACTGCTTTCTGAAGAAAATTTTGGAATTCAATTCGACAGTGTAAAACCCTGTTTGGGGTTTAGGGCAGGGTTTTATTTAGGGAGAAAAAAATGATCGTTGATGTGGCAGCGGTTATTACAATCTGAGGGCTAAAAAACTGACCACGTGTCAAACACTGATGAAATGGATGAAGTATGGAAAACAGTTGTTTTAAGGGCCACTGACGTATCAAGCATCAGTGGTTACAACGGTAAAAATTGTAGGTAGTGGATGATTTTTACTATCAGTGGATAGCATATCAGTGGATAAGACACTGCTTTTGAACATCAGTGCTTGTCAAGAAAATGAGAGATCAGTGGTTAACTTTCAGCAGTGGACAGTGTTTAGAGATCAGACGTTGGAACAAAACAGTGGTTAGGGTAAATGGTACAGATCTGAAGAACAAGTGTTTCAGCAGCAGTTTTGAGAATTTTCATTCAAGGTTTTGCCACATGTCAATTTTGAAATACAGTGGTTTAGTACCCCAGATGATGAAAACTTTTTGCTACGGCAACTCATTTTCGTTTAATATTCAATTAAAACATGAGTACCCTAGTAATTCAAGCACAGTATGCAATCAACCTTTGATTAAAAATTTTGGGGCAAAACTGAGTATGACATGATCTTGGTATATGCACCATTTCCTTTTGACCCATTCATGAGGACAATAATACCATCAAAAATAAGGTATTACATCCTAACAGGAGCTGAAACTATTGCTAACAAAAACAAGCAAAAGTTCCAAATATATTATTTCAAAAAATTGAACAATATATCCTGGTTATTCGAGAAAATCCTTTGAAAAAAAAATGGTTAAAGGATTTTCTGAGAACAACATCAAAAAGGATCTGGTTAAATTTTAATAAAGTACATAATCATATCATTCTCAAGTTTATGATAAATGGTCAGTGGTTTGACAGCAGTGGGTAGAACATTCTGAATACATTTTGACCACTGTTTGGTACCATTTTCTTTGTCAGTTGATTGCAACCATGAGGATTCATGGAAAATTTTTGAACATTTATCTCATCCTCTTTGGAGTTCATTCATGGGAAACAAAACCTTTTCCTGAACAGATGAATGCACATAGTTGCTTAATGACCATTATTACCCTAAACTTTGACTCATAAGTGTTTTATGTTTATACTCTTTTCTTTTGACTTCAAAAGCTTTGAGATAGACACACTTCTGAGTTTTTGCGAATATTCTTAATGTATTTTAACATAGTTGATTTTGTCCTTTTGAGGAACTCAACCTGTTTTCAACACATAAGATTTGAATAACTAAAGTTTTAATTTCCCTCTTTTTAGGTTATCAAAAACACTAATGTTTTATGAACATAGGTTTTTGTTAATCCGAGGTACATACTTTAGCATTTAAACAAAGTGACATCACAATTCTCATAACATCGATTGAAATCAATTTTGAAAATATGAAATATTCTCACAGTTTAACAGACATGTTTTCAGATCTGAAAACTATGAGTGACTTATGCATGAAATCACTTGTTGTCTGAGATTTGTGTGTCCTATGACATCTTGGTTGATTTACAAAGTTTTTGAATAATCATTTTGATCATGATTTACTCGTTACTCTGTTTTTCAACTGAATACAACCAACCTTAGTATCAATGAATTTTGAGCCAAACTGTTATGTCAAATTGATTGTTAGATCGAATTTGACTGTCCAGGCTCTGATACCAATTGTTGGATCTGAGGCTCACATGATTATGTTTGTTTGTATGTTTTGAACAATTAGTGAATATGAAAACATGTAAAGTGCAGCGGAAATAGATACAAACTTTGTAAACACAATCAATGGAGAAACTAGTTTAATAGCATTAGCTTCTCATAGAGTCAAATGATTACACATCAAAGCAAAAGATTACAGACATGCTTACAAACTAATCTCCCCCTCAGCCTGATGCCCCAAGGTTGGTTGCACACAAGATGAAAGGATTAGACATGAGGAGAAGAACCCGCTCAGTCAATCAAATGTAACAGTACAGGGTACTGTTACATTTATAGGCAAACCAAACCACTGAGGTATCTCAGCTGACGTCACCATGAAAGCGACGTCTAACAGCCTAACAACCTGTATCTACTGTCCTTTTACAAATACTGCTATACCTAACCACTGACTATACATAAAACAGATAATTCACAAAACAGTTGCTCTCTCTTTACATCAGTGCTTTCCTCAAGGTTGATCAGTCCTTGATTGGGCAGAGCTTTGTTGTCAGCAGATTGTACCAGCAGTGCTTAGTGTTCAGCAGTCTTCATCAGTAGTTGTACAGAACAGCAGCAGTTGTATCCAGTCAGTGAATGCAAGACCATCAGTTGTTATAAATCACCTTCAAGGGGGAAGCTTAGTGTAAACCGCTGCTTATTGTGGATCCACTGTGGTGACCTGGTTTTGGCTTTACATTATCTGTTCCTCTGGTAGGGTTCAATCCCAACACCTTCGTCTTCCAAAATCATGTTGTGCATGATTATACAAGCGTACATATCATCTCTCATTTTTTGCTTGCTCCATACACGACAAGGATTTCTCAAATATTGCCAGCGTTGTTTAAGAACCCCAAAGCATCTCTCAATGTCTTTTCGTGAAGACTCTTGAACCTTTTTAAAGTATGCTCTTTTTTCATCAATAGGATCACTATACGTCTTCACGAAAATCGAATACCTAGGATAAATTCCGTCGCTCAAATAATATCCATGAGGGTGGTAGTTTCCATTTGCGTAAAACGACGCTTTTGGAGCTTTGCCAGAAATCCACTCCTCTAACAACGGAGATTGTTCAAAAACATTGATATCATTGCATGACCCGACCACGCCAAAGTAAGCCGACCAAACCCAAAGGTCCTGTGAAGCAACCGCCTGAAGAATAATAGTGGGTCCTTTTTGGTCACCCCGTGTGTGTTGGCCTCGCCATGCAGTCGGGCAGTTATCCCAACGCCAATGCATGCAATCTATGCTCCCGATCATACCAGGCAAACCATGCTCAGCATTATGTACCTCGTAGATCTTTTGAAGGTCGTCCCATGAGGGAGTTCTAAGATAACGCGCACCGTACACATCAATTATACCTTTATAAAAAAACATAGACAAACATAAGCTTAAAAAAACAATTGTAAACATACTTGACGTTTTTTTTTTTAAAAAAGTAAAGTATAGGAATTGTACCGCGACAAAAATGCTCCAAGCTGTCTCGCGTTGTTTTCTCCGCCATTTTTAGATACTCGTCGTTGATGTCGGTAGTGTTTCCATAAGCAAGGATTCGTAACGCCGACGTACACTTTTGGATACCGGTAAATCCAAGTGCCCCTCTCGTCCGCTTTTTGTTTAAAATAATCGTAGTTGGCTTCCAAGTCGTCGACTATGCGTAGAAACAACCGCTTACTCATTCGGAAACGACGCCTAAACATTTCGTTCGAAAATGTCGGCGCCTCATCAAAATAATCTTTCATCAAACGATCGTGTGCCGCGCGTCGGTCTCGTTCAATATAACCTCTTTTATTTTTTTCTGCTTTGGGGCGACGACAATGCTCAACATATCTCACCGCTAGTTGACAAGCACTCGTAACCGCCTCTTGCTCAACCTCCTCATCGGTGGAACCATCGCCATCCGCAAAATACTCGTTGTAGTAAAAATTTACCATGGATGAAGAACTAGGAGAATCCATCAAGTTTTTTATAAAATGGTTGTGTTTTTTAGAGAGTTTTTGAGATGGTTTTGATTGAAAATGAATGAGTTTATATATATATATATATATATATATATATATATATATGTAAAATGTTTAAAAAAAATAATAAAAAACTAGCCGTTGAATTACTAGCCGTTGGGGGTTTGATTGGTTGGTCAACACTTGTGCAAGCGTTTTAAATAAAACGCCGGACTCAATTTTTTTCGAAAAAAACGCCCAATAACGCCTAGCGTAATGGGGGGGGGGGGGGGGGCGTTATCAGGCGTTATTTTTGATTTTTTTTTACAAAACCACGCCCCACTACACCCGGTCTTATGGTAGTAATTATCCTTGAACTCTTATTCTAGTCTGAGCAATTAGAACTAGTTATAGTCGTTTATTTACCTAATAGAAACTTGTCACATTTTCGAACAAAAATTTCATCGGAGATTCGTAGGAAACAGCCTTTTTCAACGAATTTTTGATTAAGTTATTTCGTCAGAAAAAAAAATAGTGGAAATTATTTTCAACCGATCATATTTTTATTGCTTTCGCTAGGATTAAACATCATGCGATACATATGTTTTAACACAAAAATGTGATACAACTATTTTCAGTCAGCCTAAACAAAATGACTATAAAAATCAAACTCGATACATTTTTTTAACACAAAATGACATATTTATATAATAATTTTACACATTATTAGGCAAACTATTTTCATATTAACCAAAGATGACCATAAAAATCAAACTCACACTATATTTTAATGTATAATCAAAGATTAATCATTTAATTAAACTATGATTCACTATTCTTGTGTTGAGCAACCTTTTTGTCTTCTTTCTTTTTATGGTTTTAATTTTATTTTTTATATTTTGATAAAACCTTCTTTACCCCTGGCCTATTCCCAGCAACTAAAATAAAGGGTTATTAGATTTTATCACCCTTAACTATTGGTCATTGGCCGCTGTTACCCCTAACTATCACTTTGACGCCCGCCACCCTCAACTTAACACTTAGTGTGTTTTGTCACCAGATCACTAACTTTTGATCATGTTACTATATTTTTGGGGGTGTCCTAAGATCCCTAAAACCTTCCCAAAATCCCTATGACACCTCAAAAAGTGTAGTAACATG
This sequence comes from Helianthus tuberosus, assembly GCA_030545235.1. Lineage (NCBI taxonomy): Eukaryota > Viridiplantae > Streptophyta > Magnoliopsida > Asterales > Asteraceae > Helianthus > Helianthus tuberosus. The sequence goes on along the minus strand of JARYGA010052163.1, from coordinate 16,506 downwards.
AACAAAAGTTAGTGATCATTTAACGACGTAGTGACAGAACACACTAAGTGTTGAGTTGGGGGTGACGGGGATCAAAGTGATTATCGATCAATAGCCAATAGTTGAAGGTGATAAAATCTAATAACTCTAAAATAAAAGGTGGACATGTAACATGTTTCCTTTGGAATAATACTTTTTAGAGGATTTTGATGCATGTATAGGTTTTTGCTTTATTTTTCTTGCTTTTCTTTTTCTTTATATTTTCCATATTTCTTCTACGTGATTGCTTTTTCCTGAAAGAAAGAATGTTTAATAACGGGTTTTATGAGATGGAGATGAAATGAGTTAAAATAATATGATAAAAAGTTCTTTTGGGAATTTGATTAATTGGATTAAGGTTGTTTTGATTTTAGATTTCAAGATTCAAATGATCGATTTGAAAAAAGGATTTGAAATCTGAGCACCTCTTTATTGGAGCTGGAACTCCAATCCTGATGAGTCTTGAGCTTGTTTCTTCGATGAAATTCCTATAAAACAAAACATCGTGAGCCTCATCACACAGGAAGAGAGGTTTTTCTGTGACCACCTTTCGGCGTGAGAATAAATATTTGATTAGAGAAAGAATGAAATGTACAGTAAGAGAATACTAGAGTGAGGACATATCTGATCATTTACTTTTCACTAGTTATTTATAGGATGGATTTCAGGGCTGATGTCATGGTTATGTGAGATGGTCATTCTCTAACCGTCTTGATAGTTACATCTGTAATTCTATTGGCCGAGGGGGAACATTCCCTTTGCCATGATTGTACCTTTCTATTAAGTCATTATGACTGAATAACCATGTGGGCCCAATATCTGATTTTGTGATGAGCTTTTCGGGACGTAACTTTTGTATATTCGGGTCGGGTCTTGGACAAGACCTTACATTTTCATATATATATATATATATATATATATATATATATATATATATATATATATATTATTCGTATTATTTTATAAGCTAATGAGATATGTTAAAGAAAACTATGTAAGTTTACAAGAACACTTTAATTAACATCTTTATTACATTAATTTAAAGGCGTAATGATTCTTTCGCAAACGTATGTTGCACACAGAATAATAATAATAATAATTATATAATAAAAATATGTTATCATCTGATGCCTCAAGAAAACATAAACGTGTCGGAAAGAAGAAATAGTATAGGGGCTAGTGTGTAATATGGTGGTCTATATAAACACCATCTTTGTGTAACCCTATTTTTTACAATACAATTCAAACCCCAAATCAGTTCATTCTCTATACCAAACAACATAGTATCATAGCAGTGTTTTTGATTCTAGAACCTTTGCTCATCATCTACAATCAACCCCAACCAATCAAACCTCAAACCAGAACAAAACCCGATAATCAAATCAAAATCAGATTCTGAAAATCGTACCTGTCAAATCCGTATCAAAACAACAACAGTAGCAGTCGTCGTCACCAGAACCCTAAAATCCCCATAAATCCGCTGCCGCCGCCGCGTTCATCCGTGTCGGCAAACCCTAAAATTTGTCGCCGCCCTGTTCATCTGTGCCGACATCAGCAACCATTTATAAATCCACCGTTGTTTACCTCCTTTGTGTGGTTTGGTGTAGATTGTTTGTTTCTTGAATGAGATCATTTTGTTGTTCAAGTGGCTACTGAAATGCTCAAAATTGATGACAATTTTGTAAACCCTTCCCTTGGCTATAGAAAAAGGAAGAGATACCAGTGATTGTGTGACCGGATCTGTAAGGGGTTATAGAAAGAGAAAAGTGCCTCAAGAAACCCTAAACTTTCTTGATAAGTCCGCTGCATATAAAGTCAATTTCGCTACACATTATAACATTCCAAAGTTTAGTCTCTGAGCGGATTTGTGTTTGGGCAAACTTAAATCTTGAACGCGAGTTCAAGTTGCCCGGCGTATTTGATAAATATGTCGGTAAGTTAACGTCTGTCTCGGGCGTCGTTATTCTGGCGGATTTTAGCTCCACCAGCATATTTGTTCCCAGTGTAATTGATAAATCTTGAACGCGAGCTCAAGTGTCCAGCATATTTATTAAATACGCTGGTCTGCTGTCTACCCGTACCGAAAATTTATTTACAAAAAAAATGGAAATCAATCATGAAAAAAACAATTCTTGGATATTCGATTCTGGTGCGACCAACACCATGACGTTTGAACCATTAGACATATGTTCCATGACCCAACCTCAAAAATCTCAGATCCATACAGCAAACAATGGAACGATGCAAGTGAAAGGAGGATGAGTAATTGAAATTTCACCAACTATGAAATTATCAAATTGCCTCTGTGTTCCGTCATTATCACACAAATTGCTCTCAATTAGTCATATTACCAAAGAATTGAATTGCACGGTACTAATGCACCCTACTTTCTGCATCCTACAGGATATCAGGACGGGTGTGATTATTGGACGTGGTACTTAGCGCCACGGATTATACTACGTGGATGAGGTGGCTCAACAGGGTATTGTGATGTTGTCTCATGGAACTGAAAACCGGGAAGCCTGGCTATGGCATAGACGTTTGGGACACCCATCCCATGGTTACTCGCACCTTTTGTTTCCAAAACTCTTCCCTTCAAATGGAAAATAGATTGTGAAACCTGTCTTCGTGCTAAAAGCCATCGACAACCATTCAAACCTAGCAATACGAAAGTTGCTTCACCTTTTTCACTAATCCACTCTGATGTGTGGGGTCCTGCTCCTGTGATGGGGGGGGGCAGGGTCTTCGGTACTTTCTACTATTCGTGGATGATTGCACTCGCATGACATGGGTATATTTTTTAAAAAAACAAAGCCGAAGTTTATGATAAATTTATCACGTTTTATGCTATGATTCACACTCAGTTCCAAACTCAAATCCAAATCCTTCGATCCGACAATGGGGGGGGGGGGAGTTTGTCAATACGTCCATGAAACAATTCTTTAAAACCAAAGGATTAATTCATCAAACCTCTTGTTCTCATACCCCCGAACAAAACGGTGTTGCCGAACGAAAAAACCGTATTATTCTTGAAATGACTCGAGCTCTTTTAATAGAATCTCAGGTACCTAAATCTTTCTGGCCGGAGGCAGTTGCAACCTTCGTGTATCTCCTAAATCGGCTTCCCACAAAAGCTCTTAAATTTAAGACTCCCTTAGACTGTCTGTCTAAATCTGTCAGTATTCCCCATCCTCTTACACTTGAACCTCGAATCTTCGGGTGTACAACATTTGTCCACATACCCAAAACTAACCGAAACAAGCTTGGCCCATGTGCTGAGAAATGTGTATTTGTCGGCTATGGGATCGATCAAATAGGTTATCGGTGTTATAATCCAAGAACTCATCAAATGTTCACCACAATGAATGTTGACTTTCTTGAAACGAAATACTTTTATGACACCCAACTCAGTGGTCAGGGGGAGAATGAAAGTATAGACACTCTGAGTTGGCTAACTCAACTTCCCTCATCTGAAGAAGTAACAACAGAAAACCATCATAGTACTTCGAGTCCTTCAAACACAGTCACACAATCTGCGGAGCACAGTACCACTGAAGAAAGTCCATCCAACGTGATACCAGAAGAAAGAAATACTGAGAACTCTGAATGTACTACGTCTTATAACTATGAGACAACAGGGGAATACACAGAACCGACAACAACAGAATCTACAGAACATGTTGAACCAAATGCTAAACAGGTTAAACCAGTTGTTGAAGAAGTGGAACCAGTTGTTGAACATGTTGAATCAGGTGCAACAGAGACAACCAGAAGATACTCTCTCCCTCCTAGAACCAATAGAGGGGTTCCTCCAAAACGGTACTCCCCAGAGAGGGAAACCAGAAATTCAAGGTATCCTATAGCTAATATGGTCAACGGGAACTTATCTAACAGTGCGAAAGCATTTGTTACTTCACTATACTCTGAAAAAATACCTAATTCCGTAAAGGAGGCTCAAGGTAAGAAGAACTGGGAAGAAGCAATGGAAGTGGAGATGCGTGCTCTTATGAAAAACAACACATGGGAGAAGTGCATTCTTCCTAAAGGAAAGAAAACAGTTGGATGTCGGTGGGTGTATTCAATCAAATATAAACCAGATGGTTCCATTGGGCGGTACAAAGCTCGGCTTGTAGCCAAGGGTTACACTCAGACGTATGGGATCGATTACTCTGAGACATTTTCTCCGGTTGCAAAAATGGATACCATCAGAGTTCTCTTCTCCGTAGCAGCCAATAAGGAGTGGCCTCTTCACCAGTTTGATGTTACAAACGCCTTTCTCCATGGAGACCTAACAGAAGAAGTCTACATGGAAGCACCTCCAGGCTTTTCAAGGGGTTTTAAAGAAGGGGAAGTTTGTCGGTTAAAAAAATCCCTTTATGGGCTAAAGCAGTCTCCTCGGGCATGGCTTGGAAAGTTCACTTTGGCAATGAAAGAGTATGGGTATCACCAAAGTAACGCTGATCATACTCTGTTCCTCAAGAGAAGAAACGGCCTTGTAACTTGCTTGATCATATACGTAGACGACATGATTATTACCGGAGATGATATAGAAGAAATAGCACGGCTGAAAAGGAATCTGTTTTCAAAGTTTGAAATGAAAGACCTTGGGAATCTCAAGTATTTTCTCGGGATAGAAGTTCTCAGGTCTAAACGGGGGATTTTCATCTGCCAAAAGAAGTAGGTCCTTGATCTCCTAGCAGAAACTGGGTTGATTGATTGTAAACCAGCAGATACTCCAATGGTGGTGAACCACAATCTTCACATGGAAATTAATGGAGAACTCGCAGACAAAGAAAGGTACCAACGCCTCGTGGGCAAGTTAATTTATCTCTCTCACACTCGCCCTGATATAGCTTATGCTGTTGGAGTGGTGAGTCAGTTCATGCATCAACCTCAAATTGCCCACATGGAAGCTGCTCAGAGAAATTTAAGATATCTCAAGGGAACTGCAGGCCATGGAGTGTTGTTCAAAACAAATGGACATTTAAATGTTGAGCTCTACACTGACGCAGACTGGGCAGGAGATAAGGGAAACCGAAGGTCAACATCAGGATATTTTTCCTTGGTTGGTGGAAACCTCGTTACCTGGAGGAGTAAGAAACAGAAGGTGGTCGCTCTGTCGAGTGCAGAAGCGGAATTTAGAGGTATAGCACGAGGGTTAAGTGAAGTTCTTTGGATCAGGAAGCTGCTAGAAGACATTGGTTTTTCCCAAAAGGCTTCCAGTAAAGTTATGTGTGACAATACAGCCGCAATACAAATCTCAGAAAACCCAGTTCAACATGATCGAACAAAACACGTGGAGGTAGATCGACATTTCATAAAAGAAAAGTTGGAAGAAAGAATCATAGAACTCCCGTATGTTTCGTCAAAAGATCAACTCGCAGATATACTCACAAAAGCCATCAACGGAAACGCCTTTAGTACCTGTTTGAGCAAGTTAAGTATTGGAGACCCCACTACTCAACTTGAGGGGGAGTGTCGGAAAGAAGAAATAGTATAGGGGCTAGTGTGTAATATGGTGGTCTATATAAACACCATCTTTGTGTAACCCTATTTTTTACAATACAATTCAATACAATTCAAACCCCAAATCAGTTCATTCTCTATACCAAACAACAAAACGAGTTGTAACAAATAGGTTAAATGAGTCAAACGGTCAACGACTATAACTTTGTCATTGTTATGGGTAAAATTCTGAGCCCATATCCTGAGAAATATCTTGGGCTATATCTTGGTTATATGATATTTGTTCACATCCGGGATGCTGATTCAGGATATTGGTAACATCCTGAATGGTATCCTCAGGATCACTAACGGATTATGTGCAGGTACGTGGGTTAGAAGCTAGTAACGTTCACAAGGACTCATTCCGCGGAAGACTCGGTCCAAGTCGTTCAAATAAAGACGTTGAAGCCGCATTACTCGGTCTACAACGTTTACAATGGAATATTCGGAGCATCCCATATTTATAGGAATTTTTGTTTGTAATTCGTTACTATAAATAGGTGGGTATACCAGATCGAATAGGACATCACATCAACACTCACTACACTCTTACACTCGCTCTCTAACAATTTTTACTTTCGCACAAAAGCATTGTAACACTTAGCGATCTGGTCAATATCCTGCACTGTATCCTGAAGTTCAAAGCAATAAGAAGAACAAGGCAGCTGCGATTGTCAGCTCCCGCGGTTTTATGCCAGCGATCTAGATTGATCAAGGGCTTTCCTCGTATATCTCGTGTCACCCCTTTTACTTTTTGCTCATTGTTTGATCGTAGATACAGCTCAATATCCTGAGCCGTATCCTGAATACTGTTTTTTTCCAAACAACACAACCAGCATATTTTCAACACACTTTTTAGCACACTACCTCACTTAACTAATTTGATCACTTAATTGCTTCGGTAATTTTTGACCAAAACAATTCGGCGCCCACCGTGGGGCAAGTGGTGCTACTTTTACTAAAAATCTTTGTGAAATCGTTAATCGGCTTTCTATTTTCAAAACTTTTTGCCACATTGTTTACAATGGCCTCAAGATCGAACATGAGCTCCTCCACTGTATCTGCTACGACTTCTGCTACTACCGGTTCGGTGCTTCCACCACCTCCTCCAAGGATGCCAGCCTCTTCACAACCTCAGGATATTATCCCTACTCGCAGTGTTCAGGGATCTGCTCCCGTTTTAGCCTCTAATGATGAAATTCTAACCTTATTTGGAAGCGTGCAGGAACAAACGAGGCAGCAACAGGAAACAAACCAAATGCTGTTAAGGGAAATACAACTCCTGAAGTCTGGCTCGAGCAGATCTGCTGAGGATATCGTCACTCCACTACAACCCAGAACTTTGAATTTCAGTTCGGCCGTGTACACTGGGGATAATAGGGGGAATATTGTGCCCAGCCTTCCTCAGAATCATACTCCTGAAATACCCTCCTCGATCAGGATGTCAACCATGAGGAGCTCAGGATATGCTTCAGGATATGTGCAGAATCCTCCTACGGGTAACGTGTCAAATAATAATAATACTCATGCTGCTAACAATAGTGGATCTTTGCAGGATACAGGTGTAACATCAGCATTTACTAGGGAGCTTCAGAAGTTGAAGGACATGATATCCAGTGTACCTGGAGTGGTCCAGCCAATCCCGGAAGTGTCCCAAGACAGCCACAGGATATCTCGTTTTGTATATCCTATCTGTGATGCTGAGATTCCAAAGAGATTTCAAACCCCCAACATGAAGCTTTATGATGGAACTACGGATCCTGAAGAGCATATTGCCCAGTATAGGGAAAGGATGGAGATTAACCCTATCCCTCCGGAGCTCAAGGAAGCATGCTTGTGCAAGGGTTTTGGTTCTACCTTAACAGGATCAGCCTTGAAATGGCTCTTGAATGTTCCTCCGCATTCGATTACATCTTTTGCTCACTTAGTGAATTTATTTAATAGTCAGTTTTCTTGTAGTAGAAGCTTTGAAAAACTAACAAGTGACCTCTACAGGATAACACAGGGGCCACAAGAATCCCTAAGAGATTATGTGAACAAGTTCAGCCGGGAATCCTTAGACATTCCGCATCTTGATGTTGCAACAACTGTGCAAGCTTTCAAGATGGGGCTGCAAAAAGATTCTCAATTTTACCAAGACCTTGTAATGAACCCATGCAGGAACTTGGATGAAGCTCGAAACAGGGCCCTAAGATATATTCGATTGGAGGATGACAGAAAGATGCAAGAGAGGATGAACTCATCTAACACCTATGAGTCAACTAACAGGAAGTCAGAATCCTCATTTAAGCCATATCGCCCTAAGCCAGATGGTAGAAATGAAAACAAGAAAGTGAATGCTATCGAAGACGAGGATCCTGAAGAATATTCTGAGTTATCAGAATATTGCTTTTCTATTAACATTCCTGAATTAATGTATGCCATGCAGGGTTTAGGAGACAATGCTAGGTGGCCTCGAAAGAATCAACAAAAGGCCGATTGGAAAGATAAGTCAAAATGGTGTGCTTTCCATGAAGATTTCGGACATGTAACTGAGGATTGCATTGCTCTAAGGAAAGAAATAAGCTATCTTCTAAGCAAGGGATATCTAAAAGATCTCTTAGGAAGGAAGAAGAATAAGGGTCAGGATACTGAGAAGGATCCTGAGCGAGCAGCGTCACCTCCCGCGGATGCCAAGATAATCAACTTTATTTCGGGAGGATCCGACATTTGTGGTACTTCGTATTCGGCGGCAAAGAGACATGCAAGAGAAGCTAAGGCCGAAAGGGGAGACAAACCTATCAGGATGACTACCCTCACAACTGACAAAGTGATCACATTTGATGCTGATGACAGGGATACTGTCCAGGATCCTCATCATGATGCTCTGGTAATAACATTATATATGGCTAACCATTTTGTACGCAGGATACTGGTTGATAATGGCAGCTCCGTCAACATAATCCAACTAGAAACTCTGAAGAGAATGAATGTATCTCCGATGGATATCACTTCAAAGTCCACCGTGCTTGTTGGGTTCAGTGGAGAGGCTAGGAACACAGTGGGAGAGATAAAGTTACCAGTATATGTTGAAGGAGTCAACTCGATACAACGTTTCTGTGTGATGGATTCTCTATCCTGCTATAACATCATACTGGGAAGACCATGGATTCACGATATGAAGGCTGTGCCATCAACATATCACCAATGCATCAAGATCCCTACATCTTGGGGAGTTGTCAAGGTTGAAAGTGATCAGCAGGAGGCGAAAGAATGCTACTCATCCTCGATGAAATCCTCAACCAAGCCTAGTACAGCATAGCAATTAAAGATGCGGGCCCAGGATATCGTGGAGGATTCGGAGCAGGATGTGAAGAAAATTATCCCGGATCAGGATAATCCTGATATCTCGGTGCTCGTAGGAACCAATATCCCTCAGGATATTGAAGAGCAGTTAACTAACTTTTTGAAATGCAGGATGTCAACGTTTGCATGGAAGCATGAGGATATGACAGGCATATCCAAAGACATTATCACTCACAAGCTTGGAATCGATAGATCATTCAAGCCTGTTCAGCAAAAAAGAAGAAAATTTGCTCCTGAGCGGAATACGATTATCCAATAGGAAGTTGAAAGATTGTTGAAATCCAGGATGATCAGAGAAGTCAAGTTTCCAAGATGGCTAGCAAACGTAGTCGTGGTACAGAAGAAAAATGGGAAATGGAGAGTCTGTGTAGACTACACAGACTTGAATAAGGCTTGTCCTAAAGATCCATTTCCTCTTCCTCACATTGATGCAATGGTGGATGCTACTGCCGGGCATGAAATGTTGACCTTCATGGATGCATCCTCAGGATTTCAGCAGATTCAAATGGAGCCTTCTGACCAGGAGGATACTGCCTTCATGACACCAACATGTATTTATTGTTATACGGCTATGCCTTTTGGTTTGAAAAATGCAGGTGCAACATACCAGAGATTGGTAAACATGATGTTCAAAGACAAGCTGGGGGACACCATGGAACTATACATTGACGATATGGTGGTAAAATCAAAGAAAGCTCAGGATCATCTCCAGGATATTAAAGGAGCATTTGATATCCTGGATCAATATAACATGAAGCTAAATCCTGCTAAGTGTCATTTCGGAGTGGGGGCAGGAAAATTTCTAGGATATATGGTGACCAAAAGAGGAATAGAGGCGAGCCCGGAGCAGATTAAAGCCATCTTGGATATTAAATCACCCTCAAATATGAAGGATGTTCAACGATTAACGGGGCGAGTGGCAGCATTAAACAGATTTATTTCAAGATCCTCAGAAAAATGCAAAGAGTTTTATGATATCCTGAAGAAGAATAAGAAATTCGAATGGGGAGAGAAGCATGAAGCAGCTCTGCAGGATTTGAAGAAATATCTCTCAACTGCACCTCTACTGATGAAACCTGAGAATGGTGAACCACTATCCCTATACCTCGCAGTATCAGGGAATGCTGTAAGTGCCGTCCTTATAAAGGATCATGAATGTCAGCAATATCCTGATTATTATGTTAGTAAAAGTTTGTTAAATGCTGAAACTAGATATTCTCATTTAGAAAAATTGATACTAGCATTAGTTATGGCATCAACGAAGCTTAGACATTACTTTGAGACATATAGGATTCATGTTAAAACAAATTATCCTGTCAAAAATGTGCTTAGGAAACCAGAGATGTCAGGCAGGATGGCCAAGTGGTCAGTAAAATTGAGTGCTTATGATTTGGTATATGAACCTAGAAATGCCATAAAGTCTTAGGCTTTAGCTGACTTTGTGGCTGATTTCAGTAGTGACATTCAGGATGAGGTAGACCTAGAAGTCCAACAGTTAGGAGAATCCTCAGGATCCTGGACATTATATACTGATGGTGCATCTAATGTAAGAGGAGTAGGATTGGGAATACTACTAAAATCGCCACAGGGGGACATATTACCCCAGGCTATTAGGTGTGAATTCCCTGCTACTAATAATGAAGCAGAGTATGAGGCTTTAATTGCAGGATTAGAGTTGGCTAAGAATATGAGTATCAAGAATTTGCAAGTATATGTTGACTCCTTGTTAATTACTAACCATTTTAATGGATCCTATGCAGTTAAGGGTGAGAAATTAATCGAATACCTCGATATTCTCAAAAAATTAGTAGGATATTTCAATGTTTTTACACTTGAACAGGTACCAAGGGAGGATAATGCTGAAGCAGATGCCTTAGCAAATCTGGGATCATCAATCAGGATACCAGAAGGGACCCAAATACCAATATTACATATCTTGTATCCTGCGACGAATCCTCAGGATAAAGAAGTAGTGGGTATTCAGGATCCTGGAGCAGAGTATCCTGAAAAGGATCCTAAATCCTGGACGGCTCCAATCGTGAGATATCTCAAGGAAGGACACATCCCCGGAGATGAAAATTCTAAGGCATTTAGGATGAAGGTATCACGATTCACTATTATAAATAATGTTTTATACAAGAAATCTCTTGCAGGACCCTATTTGAGGTGCTTGGAGGATCCTGAAGCCAAAGAAGTACTTCAGGATATACATGAAGGGGATTGTGGTAACCACACTGGGGGCATATCATTATTCTCGAAAGTATTAAGGACAGGATATTATTGGCCAACGATGAGGAAAGATGCTGCAGAATATGCTCGAAGGTGTGATGCATGTCAAAGGCATAGTAACATACTACATCAACCAGCTGAACCGCTTTATCCTGTAACTTCCCCTTGGCCATTCATGAAATGGGGGATGGATATAGTAGGGAAGTTACCAAAAGCTCCAGGAGGAAAAGTCTTTATGCTAGCAATGACAGATTATTTCTCTATGTGGGTTGAAGCTGAAGCATTTGTTCAAGTTAGAGACCAAGAAGTAGTATCCTTCATAAAGAGGAATATCCTGACTAGGTTTGGGGTACCAGCTGAAATCATTTGTGATAATGGGTCCCAGTTTATAAGCAAGAGGACTACTGACTTTTGCAAAAGTTGGGGAATCAAAATGGTCACGTCTACTCCGGTACATCCTCAAGCGAATGGACAAGCTGAATCCTCAAACAAGATAATTGTCAATAACCTGAAGAAGAGACTTGGAGCTAAAAAAGGAAGATGGGCAGAAGAATTACCCTTTGTTTTGTAGGCTGATAGGACAACGGTAAAGAATGCAACCGGTCAAACCCCATTTTCCTTGGTATTTGGAGCAGAAGCAGTGATTCCAACGGAAATGGCGATACCTACTGCAAGATCTATCTTACAGGATCCTGAACAGAATCCTGAAGCCTTATGTCAAGATTTGGATACTATAGATGAAAAAAGAGATGCAACAAGGCTAAGGATGGCAGCATATCAACAAAGAATATCCAGAGCATATAACAAGAATATAAGGACTAGGAGATTTCGAGTTGGTGATTGGGTGCTAAGAAAGGCTTTTCAAAATACCACTAATCCTGCCGACAGAAAGCTAGCTCCAAAATGGGAAGGACCATATGAAGTTGAGTCAGAAGCAGGGAAAGGAGCATATCGACTCAAGAATATGGAAGGGGATATGCTACCGAGATCCTGGAATGCAATCCACTTAAAGCTTTATTTCAAGTAAGAATAGAATTTAATTTCTATCTCGGAATGGTATGTATTCTATCTCTTTTAAATATATTTGTTTATTACCTTGAACCCAATACTGACTTAAGCATCGGAGGGGTGTTAGCCAAGCTAACTCCCACCTTAGTTTACAGTTGTTTTGCAGCATATGTTTCAGGATATAGCTCCAGGATATGCACTCAGGATAACTCGAAAGATTAGAGGATTGGCCCCCTCTCTCACGTTTAAGGGATCCTGATCCCTTCAAAGGTTTAAAGGTATTCACCTTTCTTTCGAATTGGGTTTAAACACCTCGCCTGGAGCGCAAGTTATCTAGGTATAGTTCAAGGTAGCGGGACCAGTTCATGTAAAAGTGGCTGACAATTTCGTTAATGTTGGCTATATCCTGGATCCTGAAGGTATATGAGGATTGATCACCCTCTCTCACGAAAGGGTATTTTCATACTCTCTAAGGTTTAAAGGTTTTCACCTTTCTAAGATTTGGAGTTTGTACACTCTCGCCTGTAGCGCATGAAACTCAGGGTTTATCCCCAGAATATCAGGGTTTATCCCCAGGGTATCAGGGTTTATCCCCAGGATATCAGAGTTTATCCCCAGGATATTAAGGGTTTATCCCCAGTATGCTGAGGATTCATTCCAGGATATCAAGGGTTTTGCCTCGGGGTATTCGGAATTTATTCAAGACAAAGTGTGAATACATTTGCATTTCTGTGTCGTACACAGGGGACATACATTATACTATTCAAATAATGGATCCAAGTTTGTAAGTATGCACTGGGGACATTCCTAAGGTGGAAGATTGGAATTGACTCTCTAAGAGTCTTTGGTATGATCTTTCCTTTTTTCAAATGACTTAAGTTTTCTAAGTTATATGACAATATCCCAACCAGGATATCTTTTAGGATACTTGTCAGGATATTTTTAGAATGTGCCCAAGAGTGTTCAAACAAAACAGTTTTCATAAGTAAAATTTGTGCACTAATAACAACAATAATAAAGTCAAAAGAGAAGTTATATTATTAACATACCAAAAGATGTGCTCTTAGTTTCACCTCAAAACAAGGCCCATCCACTAAGAGCACTAATAGTTCCTTACCATATTTACCCAACAGTTGAAGGTTTCATCTCAAACCGAGACCCATCCACCTCCAACTGTTGTATTGTTCAAAAAGCATGCAGGAAATGTAAATTGTTCAGGTGCAGAAAAGTAAAGTGCGAAAAAAGTAAATTGTTTTGGGGATTACAGACCAACATTCAAATTCAAAAAGGTGGGCTCCGGCCTTGGCACATATATCCATCATTGCCCACCTGAATGCCCTCACACAGCGGCATCTTCTCCAACCTTCTCTGCCTTCCCAGCTTCAGCATCCTGAGCAGCATCCTCACAAGCATCTGTCCCAGCATCCTCTCCAGCATCCTTCTTATCTCCAGCCTTGTCTACCACCTCTGCTGTCTTAGAGGATTCCCCGGCTTCAGTAGGGAGTGGCACAGCTTTGCCTCCAAGCTCCTTCAGCTTGGCCACCCAGGATTCAACCGGCCAGGATGGGCATACAAGGCCTGTCTCCTTGGCCTCGTAGGCCATCTTGATGCGAGCTTGTAGCAGGGAGACGATAGCAGAGGCTTTGATCCCTTCCCGGAAAGAAACCATGGCCTGTTCGTGATCCATTTGGACGGTGGCAAGTTTGAGCTCAGCATCTTGGGTGACCTTCTTCAGCATACCCTCGTAGTGCCGGGTCTTTGCTTCAGCAATGGCACCTTGGTCGGCAACGGTGCTTTCAAGCTGTTTGATCCTGGCTTCATTGAGTGCAGCAGTACCGCAGGCATCGTTGTACAGGTGGAGCAAATACTGGAGGCCCTGCACATCAAGTTCAAGTATGAGTTGGAATATATTAACCAGGATATCCTATCAGGATGTAAATGCAGGATATGTATCAGGATATTACCTTGTTGAGGAAGGATGTCATTGGCTCTAAGGAGTCAGAAAAGCTGAGTTCATCGTAGGAGAACCCTTCTGGACCTGGAGCACTGATTTCAGGAGCTTTCCTCTTTTTTGCTGTGGAAGCACGAGTCCTCGGGTTGGCCTTAGGAGCCGGGAGCGGCTTGGAGCTGGTGGCAGCAGAGGTCTCTTTCTTGACCGTGACTGGAGTAGGGTAGCTGTCAAGTTCTTCAAGGTCTAGGTAGACAGGAACCTTGCTGGAGTCTGCAAGCAGGGAGTAAAATTTCTCCTAAGTATATCAAATAAAAACATGTATATACAGGATATTTTGCAGGATCCTTACCAGACATGTTTGCACTAGAAATGGGACTTGGAGATGGGTTGAAACTTCTTTCAGCCTCTGGAAGGAGTCTGATGGCGTCAATCCTTTTCTTTGAATCAGCAAGGGGAGGTGCAATCTTCCTAAAATCAGCTGCGCGCACAACAGAAAAAAGAAAGATAATCAGTTCAGGATATGGAACAGGATAAGGCGCAGGATCATCCTTAAACCCTAAATCCTACCCTTTTTCAACCATTTCACCGGATATTCCGTTCCACCAGGGATTGAGTCTCTTTTTACAAAGAAGAACTTAGATTGCAAATTATCCTCGTTCCTGGTGGCACGAAGTATCAGCGGGTCGCCGGAGGTGGAATAAAACAAAAATCTACATGATCCGTGGCATCTAAGCTTGTAAGCTAGGGGGAGATCATGAACAGAAAGATCAGGGATGTGATTTTTCTTGATCTGGTCAAGAACAGACAGAACACGCCAAAGCATTGGCATTGTTTGACTGAAAGAAATTTTTGTAATCTTGAAGAATTCGGTAATGAAATCTGGAAAGGGGAACTGTAACCCTAAGGTGAAGGGAAAGGCACTAAAGCACAACCACTCATTGGAGACCATATCAGACCGGATTTCCCGGTCGAACGACCGGAATACCGTCCCTTTCGGAAAGATACCGGAGGATTTCAAAGCCGACAAGTGGGCACTATCAAAAGAACATATCTCTTTCTCCGGTTCTTGGAGAAGATTTTGTTGGATGAATGTGGGAGCCGAATCACCAGAACTGGATCTTGTGTGTCTCGGCATTTGATCGCCTGAATTTTTGACCGGAAAAGAAGGATGAAGATGAAGATTAGAGAGAGAATGTTTACCTTTTTTCCTTATCGATAGTGATTAAAAAAGAGATGAGGAGGAGAAGATATAGGGTGCAATGAGTAAATATAGGCTAAGTAAGTTGCAAACGGTCACATCATTGGTCTTATCTCTTAATTACCTCGATCTCTGTGAAAAATGTAACCGTTAGTGCAGGATACTAAATGGTACCATTTTTGGGGACAATTGTTATGGGTAAAATTCTGAGCCCATATCCTGAGAAATATCTTGGGCTATATCTTGGTTATATGATATTTGTTCACATCCGGGATGCTGATTCAGGATATTGGTAACATCCTGAATGGTATCCTCAGGATCACTAACGAATTATGTGCAGGTACGTGGGTTAGAAGCTAGTAACGTTCACAAGGACTCATTCCGCGGAAGACTCGGTCCAAGTCGTTCAAATAAAGACGTTGAAGCCGCATTACTCGGTCTACAACGTTTACAATGGAATATTCGGAGCATCCCATATTTATAGGAATTTTTGTTTGTAATTCGTTACTATAAATAGGTGGGTATACCAGATCGAATAGGACATCACATCAACACTCACTACACTCTTACACTCGCTCTCTAACAATTTTTACTTTCGCACAAAAGCATTGTAACACTTAGCGATCTGGTCAATATCCTGCACTGTATCCTGAAGTTCAAAGCAATAAGAAGAACAAGGACGCTGCGATTGTCAGCTCCCGAGGTTTTATGCCGGCGATCTAGATTGATCAAGGGCTTTCCTCGTATATCTCGTGTCACCCCTTTTACTTTTTGCTCATTGTTTGATCGTAGATACAGCTCAATATCCTGAGCCGTATCCTGAATACTGTTTTTTCCAAACAACACAACCAGCATATTTTCAACACACTTTTTAGCACACT
Organism: Helianthus tuberosus; assembly: GCA_030545235.1. NCBI lineage: Eukaryota > Viridiplantae > Streptophyta > Magnoliopsida > Asterales > Asteraceae > Helianthus > Helianthus tuberosus. The sequence goes on along the minus strand of JARYGA010052163.1, from coordinate 371 downwards.
ACCTCACTTAACTAATTTGATCACTTAATTGCTTTGGTAATTTTTGACCAAAACAGTCATATTCTTTTTCTAGTTTTAAACGGGATATCACATATACCTTTTAAAGCACGACCCGTTTAATTAATCAGATTAAATATTAATATACATTTATTTAATCATAAGATGGAATTTTATAATGGGCCATTGATGAATCAATTTATTCTCTCCTCATCATCACTTTATCCTCCTAAGACTATGGGATATGGGGCTTGGGTTGGGGGAAAACGCCCAAGCCACCATCCCGAGTGGGCTTGGGTTGGGGCGTGGCCCTTGGGGCTTGGGTTTCAAGCCGGGCGTGGGGCGGGTCTAGCAAGCTGACATGGCGGGCTGTG